>JAHHZJ010000280.1:0-160721 GCA_021437245.1 Aegilops speltoides | reverse complement strand
CTTGTCGCTAAGGGTTATCGACAAGTTCAAGGGGTTGACTACGATGAGACCTTCTCACATGTAGCGAAGCTTAAGTCCGTCCGAATCATGTTAGCAATTGCCGCATTCTACGATTATGAGATATGGCAAATGGACATAAAAACGGCATTCCTTAACGACTTTCTTAAGGAAGAATTGTATATGATGCAGCCGGAAGGTTTTGTCGATCCTAAGAATGCTAACAAGGTATGCAAGCTCGAGCGCTCCATCTATGGTCTGGTGCAAGCATCTCGGAGTTGGAACATTCGCTTTGATGAAATGATCAAAGCGTTTGAGTTTATGCAGACTTATAGAGAAGCCTGCGTTTACAAGAAAGTGAGTGGGAGCTCTGTAGCATTTCTCATATTATATGTAGATGACATACTGTTGATGGGAAATGATATAGAACTCTTGGAGAGCATAAAGGCCTACTTGAATAAGTGTTTTTAAATGAAGGACCTTCGAGAAGCTGCTTACATATTAGGCATCAAGATCTATAGAGATAGATCAAGACGCCTCATAGGACTTTCACAAAGCACATACCTTGATAAGATATTGAAGAAGTTCAATATGGATCAGTCCAAGAAGGGGTTCTTGCCTGTATTGCAAGGTGTGAAATTGAGCTCAGCTCAAAGCCGCACCACGGCGTAAGATAGAGAAAAGATGAGTGTCATCCCTATGCCTCAGCCATAGGGTCTATTATGTATGCCATGCCGTGTACCGCACTGATGTAAACCTTGACGTAAGTTTGGTAGGAAGGTACCAAAGTAATCTGGCATGGAACATCGACAGCGGTCAAGAATATCCCGGCACCGAAAAGGACTAAGGATATGTTTCTCATTTATGGAGGTGACGAAGAGCTCGTCGTAAGGGTTACGCCGATGCTAGCTTCGACACGATCCGATGACTCAAGTCACAAACCGGATACGTGTATATTTTTAATGGTGGGGCAGTAAGCTGGTGCAGTTGCAAGCAAAGCGTCGTGGTAGGATCTACATGTGAAGTGGAGTACATGGCAGCCTCGGAGGCAGCACATGAAGCAATCTGGATAAAGGAGTTCATTACCGACCTAGGAGTTATTCCCAATGCATCGGGCCCGATGACTCTCTTCTGTGACAACACTGGAGCTATTGCCCTTTCCAAGGAGCCCAGGTTTCACAAGAAGACTAGACACATCAAACGTCGCTTCAACTCCATTCGTGAAAAATTTCAAGATGGAGACATAGATATTTGTAAAGTGCATACGGATCTGAATGCCGCAGATCCGTTGACTAAACCTCTTACGCGAGCAAAACATGATCAACACCAGAACTCTATGGGTGTTCGATTCATCCCAATGTAACTAGATTATTGACTCTAGTGCAAGTGGGAAACTGTTGGAAATATGCCCTAGAGGCAACAATAAAATGGTTATTATTATATTTCCTTGTTCATGATAATTGTCTATTGTTCATGCTATAATTGTATTGATCGGAAACTATAATACATGTGTGAATACATAGACCACACCATGTCCCTAGTGAGCCTCTAGTTCACTAGCTCATTGATCAACAGATGGTCATGGTTTCCTGACTATGGACATTGGATGTCATTGATAACGGGATCACATCATTAGGTGAATGATGTGATGGACAAGACCCAATCCTAAGCATGGCACAAGATCGTGTAGTTAGCTTGCTAGAGCTTTTCTAATGTCAAGTATCATTTCCTTAGACCATGAGATTGTGTAACTCCCGGATACCGTAGGAGTGCTTTAGGTGTACTAAACGTCACAACGTAACTGGGTGACTATAAAGGTGCTCTACAGGTATCTCCGAAAGTGTCTGTTGGGTTGGCACGAATCGAGACAGGGATTTGTCACTCCGTGTGATGGAGAGGTATCTCTGGGCCCACTCGGTAATGCATCATCATAATGAGCTCAATGTGACCAAGTGGTTGGTCATAGGATAATGCATTATGGAACGAGTAAAATGACTTGCCGGTAACGAGATTGAACGAGGAATTGGCATACCGACGATCGAATCTCGGGCAAGTAACGTACCGATTGACAAAGGGAATTGTACACGGGATAGATTGAATCCTCGACATCATGGTCCATCCGATGAGATTATCGTGGAGCATGTGGGAGCCAACATGGGTATCCGGATGCCGCTGTTGGTTATTGGCCAGAGAGTTGTCTCGGTCATGTCTATGTGTCTCCCGAACCCGTAGAGTCTACACACTTAAGGTTCGGTGACGCTAGAGTTGTAGAGATATTAGTATGCGGTTAATCAAAAGTTGTTCGGAGTCCCGGATGAGATCCCGGACGTCACGAGGAGTTCCATAATGGTCCGGAGGTAAAGATTTATATATAGGAAGTCCAGTTTCGGCCACCGGGAAAGTTTTGAGGGTCACCGGTATTGTACCGGGACCACCGAAAGGGTCCCGGGGGTCCACCGGGTGGGGCCACCTATCCCGGAGGGCCCCATGGGCTGAAGTGGCATGGGAACCAGCCCTTGGTGGGCTGGTGCACCCCACCCAAGGGCCCAAGGCGACTAGGGTTGGAAACCCTAGGGGCCGCTGCCCACAGGGGCATCGCCCCAGTTTTGAAACCCTAAGGGGGCCGTTGCCCCGGGGCCGCCCCCCCCCCCCCCTAGATGTGATCTCCAAGGGGGCATGCGCCCCCCTAGCCCCTATATATAGTGAAGGGGAGGGAGGGCAGCCGCACCCTAAGCCCTGGCGCTTCCCTCTCCCTCCCGTGACACCTCTTCCTCCTCTAGTAGAGCTTGACGAAGCCTTGCTGGAATCCCGCTGCATCCACCACCGCGTCGTCGTGCTACTGGATCTCCATCAACTTCTCCTTCCCCCTTGCTGGATCTAGAAGGAGGAGACGTCTCTACTCCGTACGTGTGTTGAACGCGGAGGTGACGTCCGTTCGGTGCTAGGATCATCGGTGATTTGGATCACGACGAGTACGACTCCATCAACCCCATTCTCTTGAACACTTCCGCTCGCGATCTACAAGGGTATGTAATGCACTCCTATCTCTCATTACTAGATGACTCCATAGATTGATCTTGGTGATGCGTAGAAAATTTGAAATTTCTGCTATGATCCCCTACATATCTTTGATGTAGCCGAGATCCCCTTGCCCTACAACGGGATCCTCGGCCGCCCGGCACTAGCCAAGTTCATGGCGGCTTCACATTACGCCTACAACACGCTGAAGATGCCCAGGCCGATGAACATCATCACTAAGGGAGTCCTAGATTAGGGGGTGTCCGGATAGCCGAGCTATCACCTTTGGCCGGACTCCTGGACTATGAAGATACAAGATTGAAGACTTCGTCCCGTGTCCGGATGGGACTTTCCTTGGCGTGGAAGGCAAGCTTGGCGATACGGATATGTAGATCTCCTACCATTATAACCAACTCTATGTAACCCTAACCCTCTTCGGTGCCTATATAAACCGGAGGGTTTTAGTCTGTATAACGAACAACAATCATACCATAGGCTAGCTTCTAGGGTTTAGCCTCTCTGATCTCGCGGTAGATCCACTCTTGTACTACCCATATCATCAATATTAATCAAGCAGGAGTAGGGTTTTACCTCCATCGAGAGGGCCCAAACCTGGGTAAAAACATCGTGTCCCTTGTCTCCTGTTACCATCGGCCTAGACGCACAGTTCGGGACCCCCTACCCGAGATCCGCCGGTTTTGACACCGACATTGGTGCTTTCATTGAGAGTTCCTCTATGCCGTAGCCATCAGGAAGGATGCCTCATCCCGTCTTTAAAGACGGCACTGTTGCTAAAGGAGCTTTGGCAATCGGCCAAACTCTCCGGCTAGGCGGTTTTCTTATGACCGCATGTTCGGCCACCGCGCCGACGATGACTTCTCGGGTCATCGAAAGCAATCTTCACGTTAACTCGGAACTCGCCGAGCAGTTAGATTCGATGGAGCTCTCTTCCTTAAACGAGCTCTTGGATCGCATCGCCGCTCGAGTCGCTTCATGCATCACGATCAGATTTGGCCTAAACCCGATCTGAGAGAGATCAACTCTCCCCAGGTTACCCACCATGTTGCCGTGGTTGAGGAACAATACGGTGACCTTTCCTCTATTTTAAGGACTAGCTATGTCCGGATTCCCGATCCCTCCATGCTGGATTCCCGCGGAGGGGAGGACGTCACTCAAGCCCTGAACCTAAAGTCAGGCAGTGGGCTAGATTCATTGGACAACATCCAAGAACCCAAGCTTCCAAGTTCGGAAACTTCTTGGCCCCTGAGTCTTAGATTGGACGGGGTTCCGAATTTAATTCCACCGGCCCACCCAAACATAAGCGATCTATCCCAAATCCGGCAAGAGCCCGCAGAAACAGTACACCATTACTGGGCCAGATTCCTCCTGGTCCTGAACAGGATAAAGGATTGCCGTGAGGAGGACGCAATTTTATTCTTCTGCAATAATTCCACGGACAAGGGAATCCTCAACGCCGTAAGTCGTCGTGAAATTACACGCTTCGCTGACTTGGCGTCCATAGTACGAAAGTACTGTGCGACGGAAAGCGCCTGGAAAACCGAAATCAATTTTTGGGACAATCCGGCCCTGAATACAACCCCAGTCCAAAATAAAAGGGTGCATCATCGCTAGGCACCTTGGTTAAATACCAAAAAGCAAAAACCCTCTATAAGTCTTGGAACCGTACTGGAAGGATGGCTCAATGGACCCTGCAAAATTCATAGTACAGAGGGCACCACTCCAACTCATAGCCTTAGAGCATGTTGGATACTACAGCAGGTGGCCAAAAGTGGCGAAGAGCTTCTAACTCCAGAGCGCCAGCCCAAGGATACCAGTACGGTATTAACAGTCTTCGAGACTTTCGGATCAAATAATATGCGGAAACGAACACTCCACAGCCTTGCCGAAGTCTACCAAGTAGCAACAATAAACCCATGGAGTGACACGGCTATTACCTTTAATGCCAGTGATGAACCGAAATGCCGAACAGCCCGAGCACCAGCCGCTCCAATAGTGGACGGCTTTTGCCTTACCAAGGTACTCATGGACGGTGGCAGTGGATTGAACCTCATTTATGCGGAAACCCTCAGAAAAATGGAAATAGACTGGAGCCGCATTGAGCGAAGCAGCACAACCTTTAGAGAATAATCCCCAGTCGGGAAGCATGCTGTACAAGAAAAATCACACTGGATGTGGTGTTCGGCACGTCGGATAATTACAGGTCTGAGGAGGTCACGTTCCAAGTGGCCCCGTTCAGCAGTGGATATCACGCTCTATTAGGGCGAGAGGCATTCACAATTTTTCAAGCTATACCCCATTACGGGTACATGAAGCTCAAAATGCCCAGGCCCAACGGAATCATAACTCTTGCTAGTGACCCGGACATAGCACTCCGTGCCGAAAACAAGACAGCCGCACTAGCACTTGAGGCACTATCCGAAGCCCTAGCAGTCGAGGAACTCACTGTGCTGTGCTCCACGGTGAACAGGGACGATGTGATACTCGATAAGAGATCCAAGTCCACCTCCTTTAAACCGGCGGACGAAATAGTCAAATTCCAAGTCCATCCAACGGACCCTACAAAAACGGTCTCCATCGGGGCACAATTAAATCCTGATGTAGACGCCGCACTACGAGAATTCCTACGCGAAAATTGTGACACTTTTGCATGGCACCCTTCAGACATGCCAGGAATCCCACGCCGGCTGGCCGAGCACATCCTAAACATCCTAAAAGGATTCAAGACAGTCAAACAAGCTCTTCAGCGTTTCTCCGAACCCAAGAGACAGGCCATGGGAGAGGAGCTAGCCAAACTATTGGAGGTCGGATTCATCAGAGATATGAAACATCCAGACTGGCTAGCAAACCTGGTGATGGTACCAAAGAAGGACAAATCCTGGCGCCTATGCGTCGATTTCAAGGACCTTAACAAGGCTTGCCCAAAGGATCCCTTCCCCCTCCCCTGCATCGATCAAATTATCGACGCTACTGCAGGACACGATTCATTGTGCTTCCTCGACGCATACTCCGGCTACCACCAAATTAAGATGGCAGAGCCCGACCAAGCCGCAACGGCATTCATCACCCCATACGGCCCATTCTGCTTCAACACAACGCCCTTCGGGCTCAAAAACGCCGGCACAACATATCAGCGCATGATTCAGACATGTGTGGCAAATCAGATCGGCAAAATAGTGGAGGCATACGTAGACGATGTGGTCGTTAAAACCAAGCATGTCGAAACTCTAGTAGACGACTTGAGGCTCACATTCGATAATCTCCGAACATATGACATCAAGCTCAACCCGAAAAAATGTGTTTTCGGCATACCAGCCGGAAAGCTCTTGGGCTTCATTGTATCCGGTAGAGGAATAGAAGCAAACCCATCCAAGATCCAAGCTCTGTCACAATTGGATATCCCAAAGGACCTCAAACAAATACAAAAATTGTCTGGATGTGTGGCGGCTCTAAGCCGCTTTATCTCCCGTTTGGGAGAAAAGGCATTACCCCTTTATCGCCTCCTCCAACGCACCGAACACTTCGAGTGGACAGATGCCGCCACGGTCGGACTCGAAGAAATAAAAGCCATATTGGCAACAAACCCGGTCCTGACCGCGCCCAACATGGGCGAACCAATGCTACTATATATCGCGGCAACTCATCAAGTTGTAAGCGCGGTACTCGTTGTCGAACAAGAAATGGACGGACACAAGTTCCCCCTTCAAAAACCAGTTTACTATGTGTCCACTGTCCTAACTCCATGCAAGTCACGGTACCCGCATTATCAAAAGATAGCGTACGCGGTGTTTATGGCATCCCGGAAGCTGCAACACTACTTTCAAGAGTGTTCGATAACGGTAGCCTCCGAAGTACCTCTTAACGACATTATAAACAACCCCGATGCGACGGGCCGGATTTCCAAATGGGCCATTGAGCTCCTCCCATTCGACATAACCTATAAGCCATGGCGAGCTATTAAGTCGCAAGTTTTGCCCGACTTCGCCGCCGAATGGACTGAAGTCGAACTCCCTAAAGAGTACGGCGCATATTCCAACTGGATCATGCACTTCGACGGCTCCAAAATGTTAGCTGGTCTGGGGGCTGGCGTCGTTCTGACGTCCCCAACCGGAGATACAGTTCAATACGTACTCCAAATAATGTATACAGACTCCAACAACGCAGCCGAATACGAGGCCCTTCTACATGGTCTCCGGATGGCAGTCTCCATGGGAATTCAACGCCTAGAGGTGCGCAGGGATTCGAACCTCACGATATCCCAAATAAATGGAGACTTCGATGCCAAGGATCCAAAAATGGCAGCCTATCGCAATGCCGTCCTAAAAATGTCAGCTCGGTTCGAGGGGCTCGAATTTCACCGTATAGCCCGGATAACAACCAGCAGCAGACGATTAGCACGCATTGGCAAAGCGCGATGCCGTCCCTCCCAACATCTTCCTAGAGAGGCTGTTTAAGTCATCCGTACTATGGGAGGGGGAGTCCGGAAATAACAACCCGGACCCAACCGCACTGCCCGACACCGAAAATTCTGACACAATTGGTGGCTATGACAACGAAGTAACACCCTCAGCCCACGTAATAATGGCAGTCATCGCCCCGTGGACGGAACCATTCCTAGCCTACCTAACCAGGCAGGAACTTCCCGAGGACCAAAATGAGACCCGCTGCATAGTGCGGTGATCTAAAGCCTACAAGGTCCACGAGGGAGAGCTTTATAAGAAAAGCACAACCGGAGTTCTTCAAAGGTGTATCTCCGAAGAGGAAGGGCGGAATCTTCTGGCCGAAATTCATGCCGGACTCGGCGGGCACCACGCCGCAGCCCGGGCCCTTGTAGGCAAGGCCTTCCGTATAGGATTTTATTGGCCGACGGCCCGGGCAGACGCTCAGGACTTAGTCCAATGATGCATCGGTTGCCAGCTCTTTGCTAATCAATGCCACATGCCACCCACCGCCCTCAAAACTATACCCATCACCGCCCTTGGCAGTGCAGGGGCTTGACATGGTTGGACCCCTTAAAGGAGGAACCCACAAGCAAAAATACCTCTGGTCATGGTGGATAAATTCACCAAATGGATAGAGGCCAAACACTGTTAAGACGGCGAATCCGAACCAGTGATAGACTTCATATCGAGTGGGTACACCATTACGGCGTCCCCACAAAGATCAACACCGATAACAAAGACGAACTTCACGGTGACGAGGTCAAACTCTGGTGCAAAAACATGGGCATCAAGCTCGACTATGCTTCAGTCTATCACCCTCAAGCTAACGGTCAAGTCGAGCGAGCAAATGGTCTAATCATGAGCAGCATCAAACCCATACTAGTGTGGTCCCTCAAGGAATCTAGCACGCACTGGGTAGAGGAGCTCGACTCCGTACTCTGGGGGCTGCGGACTACGCCGAATCGCGCTACCGAATTCACACCATTCTTTATGGTATACGGTGCAGAGGCAGTTTTGCCCTGCGATATAATTCATGACTCACCTCACGTGCGCATGTACGATGAAAGAGAAGCCAAGCTCGATCGGAAGGACAGTTTGGACGCCTTGGAGGAGGAGCGTGACGTGGCAAAAGCCCGTTCCGCATTCTATCAACAGCGGGCTCGAAGATATCAAACCAGAGAAGTATGGGCCAAAACTTACAATGTTGGCGAGTTAGTTCTACGCCTGCCAGACAAGAAAAAGGACAAACTCAAGCCCAAATGGGAAGGTCCCTTCATCATCGACCAAGTCCTGACCGGCGGAGCGTACCATCTGCGAAATGCATCGGATAACCGACTCGAGCCGAACCCATGGAACGCAGCCCGTCTCCGAAGATTCTACGCCTAGCGCCGGATTCTGAGTTCGTCTCCTTCCTACGTCTATATTTTATACAGTAGCTGTCTTATATTTCTCCCCTTCTCCCTCCTTTTCTCTTACAGCCTTTGAAGGCTTGTTCGCTCTTTGTTCGCGCACACTTGACGCGCTATCCACGCTCATTATACCTGGGGGCTTCTTTAACAGAAGCTTATTTATACGGGCTTCATGCCCAACACATGTGTCACACTTCCGCATGTACCTTTTATTCACCATTATATGCATCGATATGACTTAAGTTTTGGCCAAGATGGCTTGCCTCGCTCCTGTGCTTACCCCTACGTTCCCGATTGTTCGGCTAGGTGGTAAAGGGAGCACCTCTGCGATTGTTACTGCCGGGTCAGCCGGATGTGTACCTCAGACTGGGTGAAGCCTAAAGCTAGCGTTCTTAAGGGAATATTCAGTCGGTGAACTAAAAGACGATTTCTTACCTATTTATTTATCTGCCCCCAGATGTTTTTCTGCTTTTTTCGCAGTCCGGTCATGCACTTTAGGGCATGCCTCCCAGGGAAAGTAACCCCTAACGGAACTATTCTCCCTGGAAGATGTTTCTTACTAACCATGTAATATAACATAACTAGTTGGGCACTTGTCTGATAAAGCACTAATGACCCTTACGCCTGGTCTCCACGCATGCCCCGGTTCTTATATAACCGCGAGGGTATTCGGACACACTCCAGACTATTGGGTCCCGAGGTTGAAGCGAAAAGGTCCGCTATGATAAACGATCTACAATCCGGCTAGAAGACATTTTACATGTGTCAGGACCCCGACTCAATGCCACATAGATCTAGCATGTAACACCTCATATCACTTTGCGGCCTCACGCACGGTATTCCCACGGGTGTCGCCTTACCTTTGCCTGGGACCGTTTGCGCCTTTTGGCACACGTATATGATAGTGTCGCTAGCATCCATATGATAAGGAGCCCGGCTGACATGGCTAGTCGTAAACCCAAAGTGGCACAGACTTACAGGACGGGCATCCGTGACCCAACATCGAGCGTGTCGGTCATCGGCCAGTGAATCCAGGCTGTAGCACTTGGGCTAGCAGACTCGGTGAGCCGGGCAGTGGCGAGCTAACAGACTCCGATTCATCGCGTGACATTTCCTCGAAGGGACGGACAATGGAGCGAAGAAGGACACATGCCGGCCAGCCTAAGTGATTCGGAGCGGTAGCAAGCTACCATGGCTCGGTGGAAACACTAGGAGACATTTCCCGGTAAGAGGGGCTACTAAAGATAAACAACTAGATAGTCAGATCCCACACATACCAAGCATTTCAATAACATACACACAATATGCTCGATATGTGCAAATACAACATGGCATCACAACATGACTCTACGACTCAAGTATTTATTCATTAGGCTCCGAGGAGCGAGATATTAAAAACAGGGGTCTCATGACCCAACATCCAGAGCATACAAATCAAAGCACACGCGGAAGCTTAACATGTCTGAGTACAGACAACTATAAATGAAAAAGGCTACGAAGCCTGACTATCTACCAGATCCTGCTGAGGGCACAAGATCGTAGCTGAGGTAACAAGCTAAACGTCGAAGTCCACGTGGAACTACTAGCGAGACTGAAGTCTCTCTGCAAAAACATAAAATAGGCAAACGTGAGTACAAATGTACCCAAAGAAGACTTACATCGTAACTATCTACATATGCATCATTATCAACAAAGGGGATGGTGGGGTTTAACAGCAGCAAGCCAGCTTTGACTCGGTGGCTATCCTAAACTACGACTGCAAGTAACTCTTTTGAGGTGGCGCACATGAGTCCACATATTCACCATACCAATACACCACTATGGATCCGCTCCGTCTCCCTACGAGAACGCCATCCATAGCACTCACACTTATCTTGCGTATTTTAGAGTATCCACTTTCACTTGTCTATGAACTGTTATAGGCAACCCAGAAGTCCTTTACCGCGGACACGGCTATTCGAATAGATGATGTTAACCCTGCAGGGGTGTACTTCTTCACACACGCTCTCACCACTTACTGCCGTTTACACTACATGTACTCGGCAACCTTCAAGCGGAAGCCCAACGTGGGTGTCGGCCACGACCTACCTAAACACTCAAGTCCCTAGTCCAGGTTTATCGCCTATTCGGGTTCCATCCATGAGGAGATCCGGCCGGGGTTTCGCTCACAGCCCCAAACGATGTGAGCAGGGTTCCGTGACACCAAGCAGGCGCCGGTTTACCCGACCACGTGCCTACCGCATCACAGCCCACCCCTACGGTCAGCGCTGCGCCTGGCCTCCACATACTACAAACACGAAAACTACTTGCAACTCCCGGACAGAGGACAAGGGTGATTAAGAAGCGAGAGGGTCCATTGGTTTGGGCCCAATGCATGGTAGTAGCTGAATCATGGATCACAAACACGAACTCGGTTCTGAGGGCGGCTGCAATGAGACAACCCACCATGTACTCCTACATGGCCTCTCACCGCTACCTTTACCAAATCGTGTTCACACACTTAGCTCACACACGGTAGGACATGTTCACATACCTCTGGTTCATCCTCGATGAATCGGACCGAATCAACTCTAAGCGATAGCGTGGCATGACAAACAAGCATGAATGAGTAGGCACAACAGGGCTCAAACAACTCCTACTCATGCTAGTGGGTTTCATCTATTTACCGTGGAATGACAGTCATGCAAAGGATAAAGGGTTCAGCTACATGCAGCAAGTAACATTGAATCGTTGTTGTCCTAATGCAGAAAAAGAGAGCAGGAGCGAGAGAGTGGGATTGTATCGAAATGAACAAGGGGGTTTTGCTTGCCTGGCACTTCTGAAGATATTATAGCTCTTCATCGGTGTCATCGAACTCATCGTCGGAACCACGTCTATCGAGAGGGGACAAACACCGGCAACTGAGAAAGAACACAATCAATGCAATGCTACAATATGATGCATGATCATGACATGGCAATATGCTGTGATTTGAGCTAATGCATCTAGCTATGATTTAAATGAAGTTGGTTTGAATACATGATCCAAATTCAAGCTCCATATATGATTATTTAAATGCCCTTTATTTGTTTTGTCCAAAACAGAGGACAAACATTGTTCAAACATGCATGAAAATGGTACAGATGGATTCCTTGAATTTTTCTGATAATTTTCATATATAATTTATTTGATTTGGAGCTACGGTTGATTTTATATGAATTTTAGAAGTTTAGGCAATTTTCTGGATTTTCCTGATTTATTTTAAAACCAGAAAATGATTTATTGCGTCAGCATGACATCATCATTACATCAGCAGGTCAACTGGGCGCCTCGGGTCAAACGACCATGGGGGCCCATCGTCGATGTCTCGAGTTAATTAACGGAGTTAATTAGCCCTAAGCTAACACTAACTAAAATGTCAGCAGGGCTGGGCCCACATGTCAGCCAGTCAGTGGGTTAACTAAGTTAATTAGCACTAACTAAACTAACAAGATTAAGCAGGGGCTCGGGCCCACACGCCGGCGACCAGGGGTCAACCAGGCCCGCAAGTCAGCGGTCGTGATCAAACCCGCCGGCGTCGTCTAGCCGGGCGAGTCCAGACGCGGGCGAGCGGCACGGGATTCGCGTATAGGGCACCGTTTGGCGCGCGGAGCACAGCTACGGATCACTTTGGCGTTCGTCCGCATCCAACCATGGTGGTGGCACGGCCGGGGAGTGGCCAGAGAAGCGCCGGCGACGAGCTCGGCGGCGGCGGTTCGGTGCTCGCGGTTTTGGTGCTACGGGCGCGGCGGGCAAACGGCGGGTGCTCGTGCCTCTGGTAATGTTACGAAACGCGATTCGGCGCTCGATTTCAGCTCTAGGCAGCGGTGGCTCTGGCGGCGACATGGCCGGCGGCGAAGAGCTCACGGCTCCGACGGATTCGATAGCTACGCGATGCAAACGAGGCAGGGGAGAGAGAGGAAAGATTCCGGTGCTCACGATGAACTCGCAGAGCAGGCTAGTGGGCTCGGGGACGGCTTGGTGATGACGAAACAACGACGGCGATCTTGGGTGCCCGAGGAGGAAGACGAGGGCGAAGGAGGCTCCACAGGGCGTCCGGCGTCTTGTGGCTTGGCGGAGAGGACGAGGGGGTCGAGGCGGAGCCTCTGGGCGCAATGACGAGGCGAGGCAATGGTTGTGGCCACGGCGGTGCTCGTCGGTGGTGACGGCTGCGCTCGGGTTCGGGAGAGAGAGGGAGAGAGGCAGAGCAGGGAGAGAGGGGAACGGTGCAGCGAGTGAGGGAGAGAGGCAGGGAGGTGCATGGCATCTCCGTGGCGCTCTCAGAAGAGTCGGGGCGTCGCGGTGGAAGCAGGAGCTGGCGGCTGGTGGCTTGTGCCCGCCTCTGCCTCTGGCCGGGAGGAAGACGACAGAGGGGTGGCGGTGGTGGGCTGGGCCGCCAGGTGGGCTGCCAGCTGGGCCGGCCAGGCTGGACAGGTAAGCGACAGATAGGTTTTCTGCTCTGTTTTATTTCTGTCCTGTTTTCTATTATTCTGTAAATTTAGGGCTTTATTAAAAATACTTAGGAATCTTTAAAAATCCTGAAAATAATCAGAGGCTCTATTTAGATTATTTCCAACAGCCTACACTTATTTTCAGAATTATTTGGGCATTTGGAATATTTTATAGCATTTAAATGCCCAAATGCAAATAGAGTATGATTTAATTCAGAGCCCAATATGTCCTGCAAAAATATAAACCATTTTTGGTAGATGCTTTCACCTCAAACCAGAAATGTTGAACATTTTTAGAGGGCATTTTGAGTTCAATGAAAAAGATTTTATTTTGACCCTAGTTGAATTCATTTGGTGCTAGGGTTTAAACAATCCCCATTTCAAGTTTCATGAAATTTAAACATGATGCAACACTCTAATGCATCCACTAGGCATTGTCAGAACTAGGGATGTGACAACTCACCCCCACTAAACAAGAATCTCGTCCCGAGATTCAAGCGTAGGGTAAGATGAAAGGGAAGCGCAAACTAATATAATCTTCACGATCCAGGTTGCACTTCATAAGAATGTTGACTTGATCACCATATTTGTCTCGAGGTCTTGCTCTGAGAGCTACATCCAACATGACAACGAGTAGAAAGGGAAAACTCTAGAAGGATCGATCTTCTCAAAGATCAAACAACTTAGGATCAGCTCACGGGGTGAGTCATAAAAACATCTCTCAAGCTGAGATACAAAGCACACATCTAGAGGAATGGAGTGGAACAGATGACGAGGGTTCACTAGGTAGACAACAATTCCACACCTAAGAGGGTGGTGAACGGTTGTCAACGTAGCGAGCAGTTGAGTTGCCATGATACCATATCGATGCACTTTAGGAAAGGTGACTCGTAGAGATGTCCCCTTAATGGGCAAAAAGAATTACCTTTGATTCAGATATCATTGAAAATCTTTATACCAGCCTAAGGTAATCACAATCGATCATTTGGCGGGGTTCAAAGAATGACATATCCGGAATCGAATGGATGATGTGGATTACCTTGTTGAAAACAACACAAGGGTTGATTTTAGTAACTGGGGAGAAGCTCAACAGTAGAGAGTGAGTCCACTGTTGAAAGGGTTATAGCATAACCGAGGAAACTAAGAGCACTATGCAATTAATGCCGACAATAAAACCTAGAGCTTGAGCGTGCTCTCAAGAACTTGAGCATTTCCATAATCGTCAAGGTTTTATCAACATCCATGTCAAGGGTGCTGACAACACAACATACCACCATGATGAACAGTGACGAACGATGCAGATGCAAAGGAAGATAACACTTTCTCAGATTTCACCTTAGCGGGGCCAAGGAAACAATATCTGGATGATCGACCGAGAAACATTTAGCACTCCGCTTCAAATGTTCTCCATGATGTACCAGCGTATCCCATTCATAGATATGGTTAGATATCTAGAACATCAAGTAAAGGTCGGACTTCGGAAACACAAAAATCCATAAAGGACAACTAGGGAGTAAATCCTACGAAATCCTTATGGGGAGGTGGCCAACTTCCTCAATCAAGATATTACAATAACAGGTCTTCCGGCTGGGTGTGTTGGCCATGACATCCACTTTACCGGTTATCGAGAGACCAATAATATAGTTCTTGGGAAATGTCCCAACCATCATCTCTACCTGAGATTCAGATCTGGTTGGTGTCAGAATATTCCAGACTCATCAAGTCTAGAAATAAGAATGAAAGTTTGCAACACAAATCGACGAGACGACGTTGCGAGATTCTCAGGAAATGGACTACGGTAGTAAGCTCCAAAACATGAGCTAGTTCTGCTACACACATGTGAACACGCTGTCTCAGACAAGCATGATCACGTGGTAGTCTTATAATAAAACACTACCGAGTTCAGGTGGGGAACCATCATCGAGGATATCGGAGTCCTTACATAAGTCTAGCTCTTAAGAAGGAACTTCTTCTCCTAGAACAAATCAATCAGTGGCTTGGTGTGCTAGGAAACACATATGGAGTGGAGGCGGCCAACCTGTCAAACCATAGAGTACTTCGCACATGCGTGACTAACTTGGGACGATTCTAGAGGAAGCAAAAACTAACTTTGTCGAACCCACGGCGGCAACTTGCATCAAATGCACATGAGTTAGAGAGAGTCACTTCTTACATCCGAACATATGCTTCATGAGCTAGCATGAACAAATGTTTTCAAAAGTTTCCAATACTAGCTTAATGTTCAACAAGATTATGGAGAAGATAAGGATGTTGTCGATGGGCTCAACAACAATTCATCCAGATTCCTGTGGAGAAGGAATTCCATAAATATGTGAACAAGGTGATAGTATTGGTCAGATCCAAAAGATATAATGTGTATGCTCGAGGAAAATCCACGGGTAAGACAACATTACGAACATCGTTGGTTCTGACTTGATTTGAGGATAGCCCATACTCAAATCAAAGTTTTGGCAAGACAATAGCTCCAACAACTGATCACGAGGATCAATCGATAAAGATATCATCTTTCTTCAACACACATACAAGATATCCCTTAACATGAGCTAAGTCGGACAAGCTTTTATCTTCCACCTCTCCAAGTTGTTGTTTAGCTAAACCAACTAGCTTAGGGGTATGCAACACAGATTCTTGGAGAAGGGGTGGTTACAAGAAACCAACTTGATCACAAACTCAACATAGCGGTCAGGTGACAACCTGGTAATACTTCCGAGAAGATATTTCGGAACATCACGAACCACCGATATGTTACTAAGCTCGAGAACAATCTTGCTTTTCAGGGCAAGATGATATGATCAAAAGAGCGAGGGTTTGACAAGATCCTAACTCATTGATCGAGGAGTGCACCGGAAATAAGGACTAGGTAGCACGATCAATCTTAGGATGACGATTCAAAAATCAACATGCTAAGAGTGAGGTTATTGTCCTTTAACTACTAAGCAACGGAGTTGCTAGGAGTATAGATTTCACACATCACGATTCACTTGTCGGCGTTCCGGTTACAACAACACGGAAACCGAGAAATGAACAATGATGGCAAGAAGTATTACTACATCAAGAATTCATAGGATGGTGTGCAATTCCCATGACATTCTTGATATAAAGATGGTATTACTCCAAGGTAGAACAGAACAAAAGCTGGATTAGTATTTGATCTGCGGAGTACGACTGCTTTGACCCAATCCTGGAAATGGACAAGGTACTGGAGTTCGTTTCTCCAAGTCATTCTGGAATAGAATGGCTTGACGGACCACAGAAGTAAAAGGCATCGATGAGCACGATTGCACAACTACTCATGTCTATCAATTGATGGACGAGGGTCAGAAGACAACTAAGAGGGACAACTCAAAGGAACATATGATTTTCTGAGTTGTGGGTGCATAGATTAGTATGTCGAGCAATGCTCAACATTTCTTCCGGATAACCCATGCGGAAGAGGTAGAGCTGGCAGATTCACAATTATGAATGGAGAACTCCTCAAGAGTACTTTGATTGTGATCGTTTGGTTTAAATAACTTCTGCCTTAATGGTTCATGGTATTCGGAAGAAGGAAATACCATGGACCTCGAGAACTAATGCAAAGTTTACTAATTTCCTAAAGAAACTAGCAAACACTATCAACATGAGGTAAGTGGGGTGAATCTCGGGTTCAAAAACCCAGGAGTAGAATACCTACTAACTAAATTGCATCACGGGATGCTTTCGAAAATAAAGGCCAGAATCTTCACACTGGGATACAAATCATGGCTAGATTACTAGATGATCCCCTAAGACACCTAGGGTCATAATAATAATTCCAACATGTATGTCAAGGCAATAAATTACCTCAACGCACCGATTAGTGCCCTTATTCTGACCATAAAGGACATCAGGAACGGAAAGAAAGGATTTGCAAATGCATCAGACTATTTAGAAACCTGGGATGACTCGGACAGCATAACGGCTGTAAATGCTCAAAAAGTTTGGAGACATACTACAGAAATGGTGGCATAGCCACTCCAAAGCACAATATCTAGGTTTCAAGACCAACAGTTATGAACATATGAAAGTAGTAAAACTGAGCTGAGATTTGAAACTAACAATTCTATAAGTCTATGGATTAGTAACATGTCATCCTGATAGATAGATGAGAAGGCCTAGTTCTTAAACCCCGTAGAAGAGAAGAGATTGACTCAGATCAGAAGGCCATGAGGTATAAGGAGTAAAAAGAGCCTTACGTTCCAACCCACAATCAATTCCCCTACATATAACTAAAGAATTTCTAGACACAACTTCGACCAGTTTGGCTTGGTAATCCTCTGAGCGATCAAGCTCGATACCAAAGCTGTCGGGACCCGACTCAATGCCACATAGATCTAGCATGTAACACCTCATATCACTTTGCGGCCTCACGCACGGTATTCCCACAGGTGTCGCCTTACCTTTGCGGGACCGTTTAGCCTTTTGGCTGCGTATATGATAGTGTCGCTAGCATCCATATGATAAGGAGCCGGGCTGACATGGCTAGTCGTAAACCCAAAGTGGCACAGACTTACGAGGACAGCATCGGTGACCCAACATCGAGCGTGTCGATCATCGGCGAGTGAATCCAGCTGTAGCTTTGGGCTAGCGAGACTCGGTGAGCCGGGCTGTAGCGAGCTAACAGGACTCCGGTATTCATCGCGTGACATTTCCTCGAAGGATGGAACCACGAGAATGAAGAAGGACACATGCCGCCAGCCTAAGTGATTAGGAGCGGTAGCAAGCTACCATGGCTCGGTGGAAACACTAGGAGACATTTCGTAAGAGGGGCTACTAAAGATAAACAACTAGATAGTCAGATCCCACACATACCAAGCATTTCAATAACATACACACAATATGCTCGATATGTGCAAATACAACATGGCATCACAACATGACTCTACGACTCAAGTATTTATTCATTAGGCTCCGAGGAGCGAGATATTACAAACAGGGGTCTCATGACCCAACATCCAGAGCATACAAATCAAAGCACACACGGAAGCTTAACATGTCTGAGTACAGACAACTATAAATGAAAAAGGCTACGAAGCCTGACTATCTACCAGATCCTGCTGAGGGCACAAGATCGTAGCTGAGGTAACAAGCTAAACGTCGAAGTCCACGTGGAACTACTAGCGAGACTGAAGTCTCTCTGCAAAAACATAAAATAGGCAAGCGTGAGTACAAATGTACCCAAAGAAGACTTACATCGTAACTATCTACATATGCATCATTATCAACAAAGGGATGGTGGGATTTAACAAAGAACAAGCCAGCTTTGACTCGGTGGCTATCCTAAACTACATTGCAAGTAACTCTTTTGAGGTGGCGCTACGAGTCCACATATTCACCATACCAATACACCACTATGGATCCGCTCCGTCTCCCTACGAGAACGCCATCCATAGCACTCACACTTATCTTGCGTATTTTAGAGTATCCACTTTCACTTGTCTATGAACTGTTATAGGCAACCCAGAAGTCCTTTACATGGACACGGCTATTGAATAGATGATGTCAACCTGCGGGGTGTACTTCTTCACACGCTCTCACCACTTACCGCCGTTTACACTACATGTACTCGGCAACCTTCAGCGGAAGCCCAGCGTGGGTGTCGGCCACGACCTACCTAAACACTCAAGTCCCTAGTCGGGTTTATCGCCTATTCGGGTTCCATCCATGAGGAGATCCGGCAGGTTTCGCTCACAGCCCCAAACGATGTGAACAGGGTTCCGTGACACCAAGCAGGCGCCCGGTTTACCGACCCGCGTGCCTACCGCATCACAGCCCACCCCTACGGTCAGCGCTGCGCCACGACCTCCAAATACTACAAACACCGAAACTACTTGCAACTCTGGGCAGAGGACAAGGGTGATTAAGAAGCCGAGAGGGTCCATTGGTTTCGGGCCCAATGCGTGGTAGTAGCTGAATCATGGATCACAAACACAGAACTCAGGTCCTGAGGATGGCTGCAATGAGACAACCCACCATGTACTCCTACATGGATTCTCACCGCTACCTTTACCAAATCGTGTTCACACACTTAGCTCACACACGGTAGGACATGTTCACACACCTCTGGTTCATCCTCGATGAATCAGACCCGAATCAACTCTAAGCAGTAGCAGGCATGACAAACAAGCATGAATGAGTAGGCACAACAGGCTCAAACAACTCCTACTCATGCTAGTGGGTTTCATCTATTCTTGTGGAATGACAGGTCATGCAAAGGATAAAGGGTTCAGCTACATGACAAGTAACAGATGAATCGTTGTTGTCCTAATGCAGATAAAAGAGAGCAGGAGCGAGAGAGTGGGATTGTATCGGAATGAACAAGGGGTTTTGCTTGCACGCACTTCGAAGATATTATAGCTCTTCATCGGTGTCATCGAACTCATCGTCGGAACCACGTCTATCGAGAGGGACAAACACCTAAGCAAATAGAAAGAACACAATCAATGCAATGCTACAATATGATGCATGATCATGACATGGCAATATGCTGTGATTTGAGCTAATGCATCTAGCTATGATTTAAATGAAGTTGGTTTGAATACATGATCCAAATTCAAGCTCCATATATGATTATTTAAATGCCCTTTATTTGTTTTGTCCAAAACAGAGGACAAACATTGTTCAAACATGCATGAAAATGGTACAGATGGATTCCTTGAATTTTTCTGATAACTTTTCATATATAATTTATTTGATTTGGAGCTACGGTTGATTTTATATGAATTTTAGAAGTTTAGGCAATTTTCTGGATTTTCCTGATTTATTTTAAAACCAGAAAATGATTTATTGCGTCAGCATGACATCATCATTACGTCAGCAGGTCAACTGGGCGCCTCCAGGTCAAACCTGACCAGTGGGGCCCATACGTCAGTGTCTCAGTTAATTAACGGAGTTAATTAGCCCTAAGCTAACACTAACTAAAATGTCGGCGGTCGGGCCCACATGTCGACCGGTCGGTGGGTTAACTAAGTTAATTAGCACTAACTAAACTAACATTAATTAAGCAGGGGCTCAGGCCCACACGTCCATGACCAAGGGTCAACCTGGGCCCGCAAGTCAGCGGTCGTGGTCAAACCCGTCGGCGTCTAGCCATTCGAGTCGAGCGGCGGCGGGCGCAGGATTCGCTTATAGGGCACCGTTTGGCGCGATGCACCACAGCCTACGGATGCGGGCGCTTCGTCGCATCCAACCATGGTGGTGGCACGGCGGCCAGTGGCGGAGAAGCGCCGGCGGCGAAGCTCGGCGGCGGCGGCGGGTTCGGTGCTCGCGGTTTTGGTGCTACGGGCACGGCGGGGCAAACGGCGGGTGCTCGTGCTCTGGTAATATTACGAAACGCGATTCTGGCGCTTCGATTTCAGCTCTAAACAGCGGTGGCTCTGGCGGCGACATGGCCGGCGGCGAAGAGCTCACGGCTCCGACGGATTCGATAGCTACGCGATGCAAACGAGGCAGGGGAGAGAGAGGAAAGATTCCGGTGCTCACGGTGAACTCGCAGAGCAGGCTAGTGGGCTCGGGGACGGCTTGGTGACGACAAAACAACGACGGCGATCTCGGGTGCCCGAGGAGGAAGACGAGGGCGAAGGAGGCTCCACAGGGCGTCTGGCGTCTTGTGGCTTGGCGGAGAGGACGAGGGGGTCGAGGCGGAGCCTCTGGGCGCAATGACGAGGCGAGGAATGGTTGTGGCCACGGCGGTGCTCGTCGGTGGCGACGGCTGCGCTTCGGCCATCGGAGAGAGAGGAGAGAGGCGAGCAGGAGAGAGAGAACGGTGCAGCGAGTGAGGGAGAGAGGCGGAGGTCGTGGCATCTCCGTGGCGCTCTCAAGGAAGAGTCGAGCGTCATGGTGGAAGCAGGAGGCTGGCTGGCCACGCCCCCCTCGCCATCAAGCGCCGAGGAAGACGACAGAGGGGTGGCGGTGGTGGGCTGGGCCGCCACTGGGCTGCCAGTTGGGCCGCCAGTGAAGTGTGTGACAGATAGGTTTTCTTTCTGTTTTATTTCTTACATTTTCTATTATTACGTAAATTTAGGGCTTTATTAAAAATACTTAGGAATCTTTAAAAATCCTGAAAATAATCGAGGCTCTATTTAGATTATTTCCAACAGCCTACACTTATTTTCAGAATTATTTGGGCATTTGGAATATTTTATAGCATTTAAATGCCCAAATGCAAATAAGTATGATTTAATTGAGCCCAATATGTCTGCAAAAATATAAACCATTTTTGGTAGATGCTTTCACCTCAAACCAGAAATGTTGAACATTTTTAGAGGGCATTTTGAGTTCAATGAAAAAGATTTTATTTTGACCCTAGTTGAATTCATTTGGTGCTAGGGTTTAAACAATCCCCATTTCAAGTTTCATGAAATTTAAACATGATGCAACACTCTAATGCATCCACTAGGCATTGTCAGAACTAGGGATGAGACAACATGTCATCTTAAATTACATAGTCAATTCGACTGATTGTATTCCTCTTCAATGCCATCTAATAGGCTGTCTAGTTTACAGTCCTGCTGGGAATACTTTGCGGCCAACTCTACTTGGCCGTACACTAAGCTCACAGGGATCTCCTTCCCATCGGGCCCCACAGGTCCGACCTCGGCCATGTGGTTTGGGTCAGCCTTCGTGTACCACGTCTTCACCATGGCCAGGCCTCCCTGGCGCCTTGACGATAGGCCGATATCTTCCATAATCGAAAGCGCCATCATGCTCCCTGAAGCCTCTCTGCAAGCTCTCCAAGGCCTTCGGGCAGGGAGACAGATGGCCACAAGGCCTGGGCGACGCCTTTCATCACCTGCCGAACTTCGTTAAATGCGGTTATAAACTTCGGGAAGAAGGTCACCCGTAGAACCGGGCATTTCCTCTGCAGGACGACCTGTGAGCATACCTACAGACATAACTCTATTAGCCGACTTCCTCGCCGAACTCTTTTTTCAAAGTTCGTTCAAGCACTTACTAAACATGCCGCGTCGAAGCCGCCGATTCTCCTTAACAGAGTGAGACAGCTGGGCACGAACATCCTTTAGTTCCTCACCCAGCTGGGTGTTGGCATCTTGGAGATTATTTTTCTCCTGCCTCACCCTCGCAAGCACGTTCTCGCCGGCCTTTAACCGGCACAAGAGCTGTCGCTTGTCCGGATCTACCCCGATGCCATCTGCAATGTTATTGTCAGACTTATACACATGCAGCACTTCACAAACTACTTATCTTTTGAAGCATAAATTACCGGAAGGGGTCTCTTTGGCCTCCCCTGCCGCGGCTAGTGCGGCCTCAAGTTGGGCTTTGCACTCATCCAGCTCCTGGCACAGTTGGGTATTCTTTTACAGAGGATCTGCATAATAAATGATCCTTAAATCAGTTATTCTAACTATTTCAAGTCTCGGGAGACTCTTGGCATATATAATCATCAAATTTTCTCACCCGTATGTCTTTTACATCTTTGCTCAAGTAGCTCTGGCTAGACCATTTTGGCGGCATGGAGGTGTGCATCTCCCGAATTGAAGGCATCCAATGCCTCGGGGAGAAACATCGTCCTGAAGAACTGTCCGGCGACCTTTGTGATTCATGGCACTCTCCACCTCGGAATTGGTGGCGAGATAACACTGTCGGCTTCCTCTATCGGAGAAGCGTCCGACGACGCCTCATGTTCGCCTTAACCACGGACTGGCGTTGGAGCACAGCCGACGGAGGCTCGATGGGCAACCTCTCCGGATCTGATCCGTGAACGCTCTTTTTCCTGAAAAGAGCACGAGTGTTAGTATGCCTTCCGGGAATAAAACCTGGGAGTAAGATGACACGCCATACCGTTGCATCGGCGTCTCAATCCAGACCGCACTCCTTTTCAGCCTGCTGGGCCTTGATGTCCCTTGTTGACTAGCCGCCGCAGGCTCGGCCTTCCGCCTCAAGGACTTCCCCTGCGAAACACCATTAGTATATAGTGATTAAAAATAATCACGGATGGGTCATTTTCAAAGTATTGGGACTTCGGTCTCAGTTACCTGTGAGGCTGGAAGTATTCCGGGGTAATCGGCCATAATGGCGACCAAGGCATTATCGATGCTCAGTTGGTGAAATACCCCATCAATCAACTCCACCGATATGTCCGGATCCTCTTGGGAGGCCGGATCGAGGAACCGTTCCGGATCCTCGGGTTGTGGAGGCGGGCTGTTTATATCCCTTACGGCCTGGCGCAGTTCCTGCGTCGAAATTGCAAAATGAGATACTTGACTACGGGAATATGGATCGGATGGGCAAAAAGAAATGTCCGCTTACCCAGCTTGGAGGATTGTACATAGAAAATTCGTCCTACGGATTGACGCGGAGAAATTCCTCCTCTTCTCCCTTGTACAATGCGGACAAGATCTTCATCAGATCGGCGACCGATCCCGGCCCCTTACGGCCGCAGCGGGTGGCATCATCCTCCCCGTTGAAATCCCACATGGGGTGGCCTCTATACTGGAGCGGCTGCACCCCCCGCATAATGCATGTGGCCATGACCCCAATCATGGTCAGTCCGGAATAAGCTAACAACCTAATTCGGCTCATCAGGTAAAGGACGTCCCTATCATTTTCCTTCTGAGGGCTCCGTGGATGCCAGCTTAGGCATTTCTTCAAATGAGCATCATTGAACTCAGGGAGGCCGATCCGAACAGGGTCCGGTAGGGGGACATATTCTATATAAAACCATTCCGAAGGCCAGTCTTCGGACGCCTTCTTCGGGGTTTCGGATAGGTATCCGGTCCCAGCGATGCGCCATAGTTCGGCTCCGCCCACTTGATATATTGACCCCTCTTGAGAACGGGGCACAAGGCAGAATAGCTTCTTCGACAGCGCAAAATGAGCCTCGATGCCCAAAAACAGCTCGCAAAGGGCCACGAAGCCCGCAATATGCAAAATGGAGGCAGGCGTAAGGTTGTGCAACTAGAGGCCGTAGAACTCCAGGAGCCCCCGGAGAAACGGATGAATTGGAAATCCAAGCCCTCTTATCAAATAAGGGACAAGGCATACCCGCTCTCCTTTGGAGGGGCTGGGGACGCTCTTCGCTTGCTTTCCGCCCTTATAGGTGGCGAGTCCGGCTCGAACCGGAACCATGAAGGCTGGGGGAAGAAATCCCTTGGTTTGGAGCGTCGCTAACTCGCTGTGCAGGATGGAGCATCTCTCCCAATCTCCAGGCTAAGGGCTGGCTGGGTGAGAGGAGGAGCCGCGTCGACTGTCCATGATGGAATGGATTTCTGTCAGATGCACTCTGATGAATGATCGCAAAGGGAGGATGGTGTGATTCGGATCTAGATCCTCGTCTCCTTTATAGGCAGCTCATTTGCGTAGCTAGGGGGTAAATGTAAAAATACCCTGGTTTTTTGCATTCGTTCAACACGTGGAAGATGGCCATTATTGGGCGTGGAAGCTAAGGAGCGCAATATTTACGAGAAGCCGGACGCTATTCAACAGGTACACAGGATTTGGAGAAGAACCCGCCTTGCAATGCCGAAGACAATCTACGCGCCGGACTCATCGCCATTGAAGCCTGGTTCGGGGCTCTTGAGGAGTCGAATTAGGGGTGTCCGGATAGCGAACTATCACCTTTGGCGGACTCTGGACTATGAAGATACAAGATTGAAGACTTTGTCCCGTGTCCGGATGGGACTTTCCTTGGCATGGAAGGCAAGCTTGGCGATACGGATATGCAGATCTCCTACCATTGTAACCAACTCTGTGTAACCCTAACCCTCTTTGGTGCCTATATAAAGCGGAGGGTTTTAGTCCGTAGGACGATACCATAGGCTAGCTTCTAGGGTTTAGCCTCTCTGATCTCGCGGTAGATCCACTCTTGTACTACCCATATCATCAATATTAATCAACCAGGACTAAGGTTTTACCTCCATCAAGAGGGCCAGGAACTGGGTAAAAACATCGTGTCCCATGTCTCCTATTACCATCCGCCTAGACGCACAGTTCGGGACCCCCTACCCGAGATCCGCCGGTTTTGACACCGACAATCACCATTCCCTCCGACAAGAAAGACGCGTTGATTTGCGCCGACCAACTCTACCGGGAAGCAGTTGCAGCAGCTGCCACCAAGGCACCTGCTCCTGCCGACGGAGTCCTGGGAGGGAAAAAGACCGGCGAGACCCCTCGCACCCACTCCAGCAAGCGCACCTCTTCAGGGTGTTGCGCTCCCGTTGAGGACGTGCCAGAGAGCTCCACCGGCAAGAGCAAGAAGTTCAGAGCTGCACCACCAGAGACTAAGAAGGTGCCCGTCAAGGAGGATGGCACAGGGGGAGCTTTTACCATAAGCTCCACCCTCGACAGCAAATAGGAAAGCGAGCTCGTCAATTTCCTGCGGGCGAATGTCGATGTGTTTGCATGGGAAGCCTCCGACATCCCCGGCATTCCTAGGGAAGTGATTGAGCACCATCTTGTTGTCTATCCTCATGCACGGCCTGTCAAGCAGAAGGTCAGGAAGCAAGCTTTGGAGAGTCAGGAGTTCATCACGGAGGAGATCAGAAAACTAGAGGCGGCAGGCTTGGTAAGGGGGGTGCTCCATCCGACGTGGTTGGCCAACCCGGTAGTGGTGCACAAGACAAATGGGAAGTGGAGACTATGTATTGATTACACAGACATCAATAAAGCTTGTCCAAAGGATCCCTTCCCATTACCGTGCATCGACCAGATTGTTGACTCCACGGCTGGGTGTGACCTGTTATCATTCCTCGACGCCTACTCAGGGTACCACCAGATCTTCATGATGAAAGAAAACGAGGAGAAGACAGCGTTCATCACCCCATGTGTCCAAATTGGTTTTGAGCCCCAGCTACATAGAAATATGGGAGCTTACATGGATGAAGTGAGGAAACTAGAGGAGCGCTTTGATGGTATACGAGCAGAGCATGTCCCTCAGACAGAAAATGACATCACCGACTACCTATCAAAGCGCGCTACCCTCAAGCTACCTGCGGAACCAGGTACTTTTGTGCTTCGTTTAACTCAACCATCCGTCAAACCATCAACCGGGTAGAACAAGCGGAGGAAGCTAGGCCCTGGCAAGTACTTCCCCATCGAGCTCCCCGGAGCCGCTGGCGAAGATGTTGCCATGGATGCCGATCCTGCCACAGGGCAACTGACTCCGGCAGGGCCTCAGGCCATGGCCGTTGAGACGGTTGTTCCCGTGGCAAAAGAGATGCCTTTGGTACTCGTCGTCGAGCCACGGGCTCCGGCGTGGGCGCAGCACACCGTCCAATTCCTCCAAAAAGGAGAGATCCCAGAGGAGTAGGAAGAGGCAGAGAGAGTAGCCCGCCGGTCTGCTTTTTACCAATTCGTTGACAACGTCTTGTATAGAAAAAGACAGAATGGGGTGAAATTGAAGTGCATCACCCAGGAGGAAGGACTGGAGCTGTTGGCAGAGATACATGGAGGCATATGTGGCTCCCACATAGGGTCCAGGGCTCTTGCTGGCAAGGCTTTCCGGCAAGGTTTCTTCTGGCCCACTGCCCTCCAGGATGCGACGGCACTAGTAACCAAGTGTGAAGCATGTCAGTTCCATTCAAAGAAGCTTCATCAACCAGCTCAAGCCCTTCAAACCATCCCTCTCTTCTAGCCCTTCTTGGTCTGGGGCTCGACATATTGGGACCTTTCTCTCGTGCCGTCGGGGGCTTTGAGTACTTGTACGTTGCAATCGACAAGTTCACAAAGTGGCCGGAGGTGGAAGCGGTGAGGAAGGTGAAAAGCAGTCAGCCATCAAGTTCTTCAAGGGGCTAGTTTGCCGTTTTGGGGTACCCAACAGGATCATCACCGACAACGGCACACAGTTCACAGGCCACGCCTTCATGCAGTACATTGAGGATCTCGGCGGCAAGGTTCATTTTTGCTTCGTGGCACACCCAAGCAACGCCAGCGAAGAGCAAACACTGAAGTTCCGCGAGGCTTAAGCATGAAGACTTTTGACAGGCTGCACAAGAGTGGAAGGCGCTGGATTGACGAGTTGCGGGCGGTTCTTTGGTCGATCAGAATGACACCAAATCGAGCCACCAGCCAGACACCCTTTGTCCTGGTCTACGGGGCAGAAGCAGTTCTCCCCACGGAACTCATATACGGGTCACCTCGAGTGCTCGCTTACGATGAGCTTGAGCAAGAGCGATTGCGGCAAGATGATGCAATGCTCCTTGAGGAAGATCGTCTCCGGGCGGCTGTGAGAGCATCATGCTACCAGCAAGCCTTGCGCCGCTACCATAGCCGCAAGGTTCATGCCCGGAGCTTTGAGGAAGGCGACCTTGTTCTTCGGCACGTTTAGTCGGCCAAGAATTCCAACAAGTTGACACTGAAGTGGGAGGGCCCTTATCGGGTAACACGGGTCACCAGACCCGGTGTAGTCCGCCTGGAGACCGAAGATGCCATTCCAGTGAGCAAGTCCTGGAACATCGAGCATCTTCGCAAGTTTTACCCATAAGACACGGCTGCCAGGCCTCCCGGCAAGCCACCTTTTGTACAAGCCTTGCCGGCAAGGCATGTAACCCTTTGTACAAAGCCAGGCGCAGACCTTGAGCATAAATAAACGAAGCGCTGGCGCCCTAAGTTATAGCATGCATGCTAGGTCGAGTCTCTTCCTCGGTTAGGGTTGATAGTGCTTAGCGGCGGCTAACCCCTAGCTTAGAGGTCAAGTGTGCGTCTCTCTGTTCTTTTCTATCCTCTTTGGTTCGCAGAGCACATGAGCACTTCTGCCGAGCTATTTGGAAGAAAGGGAATGGACCAGCGTCCCAACCCCGGCAAACCAAAGTTGCCAGCGGCTGCAAGTACATGGATCCAACCGCGGCAAGCCAAGGTTGCCGGGGGTTGCAGATCCAGATAAGTCTTTTATCCTCTATCATGCATTTCGATATGGAACTGGGATATGTGAAACCTCGTCTTATTTCTAGGCTACCGTGCTCCCCTTTTTCTGTACCCAAGGATTATCTCCTGGGTCTGGATTTGGTTGTAGTCGCGGCAGCAAGGAAATGGAACAGGGAGCCTAAGCCCTCTTCATCCCTGCCTCCACCAAGGGCGCGAGAAAGGTCGAGCAAAGTAGGGGACGGCAAGGCCTGTTGCCAGGCGAAAAACGTTTATCTTAAATAATAACGAGGATTCGCTCCTTGTCGCGGGTTTCACCCACGAACGAAAATCCCGGTAAACATCCCTTTTTCATTAAAAACATCCTGTACAGGTACAGTTCATACGGAGTGAAAAACATGAGCAAGAGGATTACAAGTTCTAAATTTAACGAAGGCCCGAAGGCTTACAGACTAAAAAGAGATAAGATGCCTGTAATCCCTTTCTTGTCCTTCTCCTCAGGAGGCAGGTCAAGGAAGCGAAAAAGGGCAAAAGGGGCGCCTAGGCAAGGTATGAGCGGCAGAAGGCACCAGGAGAGCATCCCGGTGGCCACCCTGAAGGGAAGGTGGTGGTGATGATGACGGGAGAAGAGCTGGAAGACGAGGCGGCAGGACCGGCAATACGCGACGAAGGCGTCAGTGCCCGCGTACTCTAACTTGACGGTCCGCCACACGCCTTCTTCGCCTTCTCCGGCCTCCCTATGGAAGCCGCCCAAGGAGGCAACCCAGAGAAGTTCAAGGAGTCAGCGACACGGATGATGGGGTCGCCGGTGTCGCCCGGAGCGGCGCCCGACGCTTAGTCGGACCCGTCATCCTGCCGCCCGCTACCCTCGTCGTTGCTGCCGCTGTCCTCCTCGCCACTCTCGCTCGAGGAGGAATCTTCATCATCAAAGGATCTCTCCACGCAGCACATTACGTGAGTCTCGAAGTGCCTAAAGACCTTGACGGAGAGGAGGCCGCTCTCCATTAATTTGAAATGGAGAGTGAGCCCCTCTGTCAGGCTGTGGATGCAGGCAAAAGTCTTCCACCCTCGGCGAAGATACATGACGTGAGGGGCGGGGAACTCGACATCGGCCCATGTGTCGCTGTTCCCGCAGCCCCTCATATGCAGCCGCAGCGCCTGCGGCGGGTCCAGCTCCATCTCCCGCGCAAATGGAGTCGGGAGGCGAAGACGACAGCGCGGCGGCTGGCGCAGACTGATGAAGAACTCGTAAGGGTTGTCCCCGACATGGCCCTCCACCGGGGGAGGGGCCGCTAGAGGAGCCGACGCCGATGCGCCGCCCCGTCCTCCTCTTCCCCGAGCACCGCGACGGCCTCGACCACGCCCCCTCCCGTTTCCTCTAACGGCTGGCTCTGCCGCCACGAGATCTTGCGGAGGAGCGATGCGTTGTCTAGCCGAGACCCTCGCCGCCACCGATGAAGCGTGGCCACGCCCTGTCACACCCTGATTTTCATGCCACTACACTTAAGCTAACAATCATGATAAAATGTGGTTTGACAAAAACTTTTGAGTGCTTTGGACCTTGCCTTGATTGGTTTTTGTCTGTTGTTTGCAAGTGCTTTAAAAATAAAATAAATCCTCCAACTCTTATACTCCCTTCCCCTTGATCCAAAAACCTTTCCCAATGATCATGCCATGTGTATAGAGCAACATAGTATTTTCTTGCAAAAATAATTTGGCCAAAAAGTATTTTCAAAAATTAGTTTTCCAAACCCCCTGAATTGAGGTTTGCACTGCAAGTACTTGATTTGGGGTATGAAAAATATTTCAAAAGGTATATTTGAAACCTATTAAATATAGGATTCCCAACACAAAAATATAATTTTAAAAGTTATTTTCCTATTTTATTTAAAAGCTTTTTCTTAAGGCTAGAAATGGTCTTTAATAGGGAAAAATTATTTTAATGCTTTAAAATATTTTTGAAAATTTAGGAAACTCGGTGGACATATATTATCCATATATAAGAGTTTCAACACATGGTCATGTTCAAAATATTGGTCAAACCCCTCAAAAACCCTTTCTGGATATTTCAAGGTTTTGAAATATTTACAAAGGCAATATTCTCCAAAAATTCCAAGAAACTTCTAGCATGTCACATATGACATTTTGGATGATCTTGGTAAGTATCATGTCATGGAGAATAGTATAACCCCATGAAATCCCCTCAAAACCATTTCTATCCATTTTGAAGTTTGAGCAACTTTACATTGCCAAACATATACAAATGCTCTCAAATCTTGTGAACATTCTCAAATGGTCTAATAGTTCATCTAGACCAAATGGCACAAGTTGGAGAACAAGTTAACTTGATCAAAGTGCCCCAAAACCATTCCTGTCCAGAACCAAGTTTGAGCAACTCTACATTGGCAACTTTCTCCTTTTGATCTCAACTTTTGTGGACATGTTTATATCCTCAAATGATGACACTACACCAAGTGGTGCATCAAGGAGAACAGATTTGCATGACTAAATCTTGGAAAGTTCATTTCTGCTAATTTCTAGGGTTTACAAAAGTTGCATTGGCAGCTTTGCCCAAATAAGCTCAAAATTGGTGGAAGGCCCTAATTATATGTGTCAATTCACCCTATGGAGTCTCATGGCAGATGGAAATCATCTACTTGCCCAAACCATTATCAAACACCTTCTGACACTTTACCAAAATGCCATTTTTGATCTCTTCCACTCTACTCCATGGCCTCAAGTTTTTACCACAGCCCTTACTAGTCCCCTTGCACCTCCAGTAGCAATGGCAAATCCACAGCTCAATTATTGGAGGGGTATAACCCCACTTTCTCTCTCTGGACAGCCCATTTCCCTCTCTCCATCAACCTCTCTCCTCTCCTACTGGCTGTCCAGGGCATCCAAGGCCCTCTCCCCTTTGTTTACCCCTCCCTGAACAACCTAGACACAAGTGGCCGCGCCCTACAAGCCAAAGGCATGCCCTGGCATGCAATTGGCGTGCTCTAGAGTCTTCTGATGCACACCAAGACTGTAGCCGCCCCTTCAACAGCCTCCGCCACCTCGGGCCTCCCAGTAGCCCCGACGATGCGCCTCGACGTCTGCGACACGCTACACCCCTATCCCCCTCCTCCTTCTCCCTCCTCCTGCCTACTCTCGCACGCGCACCGGCTGCCCGAGCGCTCCAATGGGCAGCCTCACACGCGCGATGCTCTAGCCCTTCCCCGCTATCTCTATTCTCTCCCCTCGCCCTAGACCAACCCCACGAGCGCCCCAGACACTCCCACGCGCGCGCCCGTGGCCTCCAGCAACGGCTAGAAGCTTGCCGGTGCACGAGCCACGGTGCACCTCGCCCCCTTCTATTTAAGGCCACCCCCGAGCCTCCTCTCTACTCCTTTGCCTCTCTCTCCCTCCCGTGCACCCCCTGGACCAACCCACTTCCCTCCTCGTGCCCTCCTTGCATCTCCATGGTCGGAGCAATGCTGCCGGCCTCCGCCTAAATTTGCGCTCCGTGGCCTCTCCCCTCCCCTTTAGACTCCACTAGAGCACCTCCAACATCACCGCGGTCCTCCCCCGCGCTCCTTGACCTTCTCCCGGTGACCGTAGCGCCGTGCCCACCATTGTCGTCGACCTCGCCCGCCACGACCGATGGTGCGTTCGCACCTGGCCTCCCTTGCGGTCATGGCGTAGCTCGGCGAGTGCGGAGTGACCTCCTGAGCCCTCCAGTATGCTGGGCGCCGCCGGGGGTGGTCGGTGCCATCGGGGAGAGCACCGGCAAGCGCTTGGCCCCGCCTCCTCTGCCTCCTCTGTCATGGGCGGGAGGAGGCGGCGACCCTGCAGTGGACCCGCGGTCGGTGACCCCAGCCGGGCCCCTCCCGTTTAAGTGGGCGTGCCAACCTCGCCACCGCTTCCCAGGCAAAAAGACGCCTGGCGCTAATACGCCTCGACGTGGCCCTGCGCAGTCTTGGCGGCAGTGGGCCGGCCCAAAGGCGTCCTGCTGCTAAACCTCGCCATGTGCACCTCTTAAGGGTAAAGCCCTTGTCTGTTTCTTTCTTTTTCTTTTTCCAGATATCTTGTAAAATCCCTAGAGGAGTCAAACAGTGTCCAAATTTGATGATTCAAATTTCTAGTGACTCTATAAATCATGATCTACCTGTTGGTGCAACATGCACATTTTTCCAGAGACTTCTTCTTCCCAAACATTCATCCAAATCTTGTTTTTCCATTTCTGTGATAAACTTTAGAAAATCACAGAGAGCCCATTTTTATCCAAATGCCATGATTCAAGATCCTAGATACTTCTAAGTTCATAACTTAGTTTTTCAACATTTTTCCTAATACTTTCTATGCCACACAAGATATTGAGCCATTTCTTCATATTTCTCAACTTTGCAAATTCATAAGAAATTCATTTGAACTCCGAATCCAGTGAAACCAAATCCTAGATGCTTCTAAAATCATCCTTTGTTAAATGGGCATCTTTGCTCATTTTCCAAAAATATATTTCTGTACACTTCTTGCAAATCCATAAACCCCTTGATTCCATCGTATTGAAATGTTTAGAAATATCCATTGATCCACTTCCAATGAAATCACTCTGGTCATTCCTCATATGACCAGAGGTACCCTAGAAAAGTCAACTTCATATTTTTAGAGCACTTTTATTTTTGCCTTGTTGTGTTGCTTATTATGATTGTTTCCGACGTTAGTTGACGAAGTAGACGGAGTACTTGGAGAAGGACCAGAAGACTTGAAGACTCTATTGAACCAGGCAAGCAGCCCTTTAACCATGTCTATGAAACCCTTTTTATGCCTATTATATAGCACCATATTGTTGTTGCAACGGAATCATGATGAGGTAGTAACCACTTTGATGGTTTGCCACCGTACTTCCTCGTTGATACTTGCATTGTGCATGACCCTGCCTTCTTATGAGGGTTATGCCGGTGGGAGTAGATAGGATGCTAAGGTAGTGCTACGCAAAAAGGGATGAGAATATGCATGGTGAAGGAGGCAAAGTATTTTCAAAAGACTTTTCGAAAACCCCTTCGGGTGCCACTTATGCCCGAGGGAGATGATGAGATGGGTAACCACTTGATGACGAAGTGGTATACCGAGGCAAGTGTGTGTGTTGTTTTCGAAAACGGATTAGATTTAAGATTTGATGACTGTCCCAACCTTACATGCGCAACCACTCTACCCTTATATGGGAAAGGGCATTATTGATTACCTAGACCGATACTAGCTTGGAGCCCGCATTACTAGTGATGGGAGAGTTGTTGGTGCACTCTCTCGGGACGGGGTCGTGCCAGGTAGGGCGGCCAAGAACATTTTTATGGGGCACCGGACACACCGTTGGTACCCCGTGCCAGTATGTGATGAATATGGGAGTGATGCTCCACCATTTTAAGATGTGAAATGTTGGGCACGGGGGTTACTACCAATCGAGTGGACTCCATGTTAGTGTCGTCTAGGGAAAGGTAGTGATCGGTGCTTACCCCTGGTACTTGAGGTATCGCGGTCGTGGATGACAGGAAGTTCCCGGATCTTGTGGGTACAGTGTGCAACCTCTGCAGAGTGTAAAACTATTCGAATAGCCATGTCCACGGTCAAGGACAGTTGGGCGGTGCTGCTTAAACTATGTCCAGAGTTTACAAACCAGTGTGTGTTTGGATAACTACTTGGGTCAAGTCAAAGGACTTGACATGATTGAGTTCGGTTGGTGCCCACTCTATTTATGTTGATATCTATAACCTATCATCATGGTTACTTGAATTCTCCTAATGCATGTCTTACAAGTTGTTGAACATGTCATTGCACTCAAAACTAGCTTTCTGCAAAAATTTACCTATATCATGCGTTGTTGTATCTTGAACCAAAACATGGGTTGCTTGCGAGTACATTCAAAGTACTCATTGGCTTGCCACTGGTTATTTTATTGGCCAGGCATGAAAGACAAGATATATTGAAGAGTTCTTTGGTGACGATCGTGCGAGCTAGGATGCTTCCCAGTCAGAATGCCTGTAGGGTTAAGGCAGATGGCAGGGGTCCAAGTTATTGGCGAAGCTTTCCGCTGCAATGTTATACTCAAGACTTGACCATAATGGTCATAATTTATGTAAGACGGTATGTATGGATGTAAGACTCTTGTTATTCAGCTTCTGTGTGTTCACTGAGCATTGATCTCTGGGATCACTGTACACGTGCATTCGGTGATCACGACTTATGAGTCGGGGTCCCCACAGAGCTGGTATCAGAGCCATCCTGACTGTAGGAAGCCTTAGTTAGCATGGTCGTTAGTTAGGGTAAAACTATTTCCAAAACTACTACTAGTTTTCAAAACTATCTGTACTTCTCTTCCCTTCTCAGTTTTTCGAAAACTAAGGTATACTTTCCTTATTGATCTCTTCCCCTTCAAAACCTTTGGTTGCTAGAACCCTTATGCCCCTAACCACTGGATTCCTTGTAATCCTCGTGGATAATCTGGAAGGAAGATGCCTTGCCAGACATTCACCCACATCTCCTGAACACAAGATAGGCGACATCACAACAAGACGATACCAATAGAAGATACATCCTCGAGGAATGAGGACCTGAAGACCCAGGAGATGGTGACACCCTTGACACTGCCCCAAGATGATGCAACCTTAGCCTACGATGATCAGGGCATAGAATATGCAAGATAATGATATACATCGCTAATAGAGTAACCCTGTCACTACCGTTGTTGTATCGGCAACCACCAATGGATGAGAACCTAGCCATTTGGTCCGCCTCACCATAGTGAGCAGGAAAACGGTTCTCCTCATCCCCCGCTCTTGGTGTCGAAGTTGTCATCAACATAACCGACATGATGGACCTCTATTACGCCTTGATAATGTCATTGCATAAAGGATTACCTACCTGGTACCATCGATGGCTTAGAAGACAAAAAGGGATCGTCGTGATTAAGAAGACAATAGAAGACCAAGTCAATGCCAGATACGAGGAGCCACCTTCACCCCATCACTTCAATAGGCGAGAAGTTGTTGAAGAATCTTGAGCTCAACCGGATTGTTTCATCGAACAACTACAAGAGGCGTAGCAACACACGAGGAAAACTCGAAGATCGCATGAGGCACAAGGCACGACTCTGAGTCAAGAACCCCTAGGGTAGGATGAGTCGTGTACCCCCTATGCGCAGTCGAGTCCGTATGATGGTTCGAATAGAACCATGATTGTGTGTTGCTTGTTTTTATTTGTTTGTGTTTTGATATAGGTCGCACTTTTGCCCTAGGCGACAAGTATGCGACTATATCACCTTCCTCACCTTGTTTCTTTTGTTTGGCCCTCTTTGCACTGTTTGTTTGCACTAGCACTATAGAACCCCTTTAGGCATTCCCTCCTCTATGCTACTTTTCCTCTCATCTCTCTCCTCAACTCAAGACAAGCAAGACAATATGCACCAAGGATTCCACCTCGGCGACCAACAAGCATCAAGACTTTTGCTACAACCTTCTCGACCAAGTACAACCCGTATGTTTACACCTCAAGACTAGAACCCTATCCCTAGACCCTACAGGACTTCACGAGATACCCCAGCTCGAATCCTTAACCATGTGCTTAACCCACAGAATTGCAAGAGAACCTGTTAAGCATCTGTAACCTTGCTTATCACTGGGTTCATTATGGAACTAGTGGACATAGTGAACGAGCACATTATCATCCTAATATAGCACCAGAACTGACGATGCCATAGGTAAGACCAGTTTGAAGATATATGAATAGAGGACAAATGACTTGATGAGTTTATATCAGTGACTTGAGGAATTATATGAGACTATTTGGTGGAATATGAGGCTTTGATGTTGGTAGATGAACTTGGTGGGATCATGAGTATAGATTAGCATAGCTTTCATTACCCCTGGATAAATTGGATTTAGTGGGACAATTAAGATCGCAAGCTGAATTCTTGGAAGTATGAGGATTTGACTTAGCCAGGGGATATTGATAGGAGATAGTTGACATTATGATAATGACTTTGGGAAGCATGTAGGAATTCTCGTTGGGCATGAGATTTGGATTTAAGTAGGTAATTCTAGTTGAGTATAGATGATGAGTGAGTCTACATGGTTTGGAGTAAATTGGATTTAGACTGATGATCTCGATCATGATACCATGTTTCTTGGAGGACAATAAACTAGGAGATTGGGTTAATTGTTGGAGTTGATTTAGGGATCTTTATGAGCTTGACCTTGGAGTATTACTAGATCACAATAACGGAAATTGGTGGACTGACTATAGTAAGGCAACCCTTTCAAGTATTGGGGATTATAGGGACTTTAGGAGATCATGTAGAACACCAGCATAGGCGTTGGATTTGTAGAATTAATGGATTATGTAGTGATTAATGGAAGTTAACAGGTTGTTGGAGTTGATTCATAGAAAAGGAAACAAGACTTTGGAGTGGCATACGACGTGTTTCCTTAGGATAGAGATGCTTTATCTTAGACCTTGGAAGAACAGGCTGAGCACTTGGATTGTCACGTTCTAGCTTAGCAGCTTATTTGTTCTACCTATGGATTTTTAGGGGTAGACATACATATGAGTTTGGGGATTGTAGACATATATGATTTTGTTAGACATCCTCTCGGGAGCCATGAGGATATGAATCACATGAGTGATGATTGGAGTTGACCTATGCAAAATGATGCTATCGGTGATATGATGTGATTTGTTTAAAGGACTAGATAGACTATTGGCATCTCAGAAACCGTGCTTAAAGATAAGATGATAAATGTTCACTCGCACACTAGAATCCTTGAAACCCTTAAGCCCTACCAAGCTACAACATGGTCAGATCAGGACCTTAGGGCCTTGACACTAGATCTAGAACTACCTTGGCCCACACTCAACAAGACCACCACTAATTCCCCAGCCTACTTTATGTACCCCGTGAACAAAGTCTTCACGGAGTGCTTAGACAAGATAGTTTTCATCATCATTTGGTGACCTACTTGTCCACCTGAAGACGGAAGAAGAGCCGTTCAGCTAGTCTAGGAACATTTGAAGACCGCCATGCCAAGGAGGAAGAACTACCACCATCATCAAGAAGTAAACATCCGCGTCGAAGACCAGGTGTATCTGCAAGCCACTCCTCTCTAAGGAACCAAGCATTTCCATGAAAAGGAGACCCACACCAAGATTCATCGGCCCCCTTCGAGATCACTCCAAGATTTAACAACCCCCTCTGAGATCACTACCAGACGAAGAGAAGAGAGTTACCAGCTGGAGTTGCCACCTGAGTTACCTGATGTACACAACGCTTTCCATGCATCACAACCCCGGAAGTGTTTCCAACTTCCTAGCTAGCCCGAGCACTAATAAGGACATTGATCACCGAGCCATCGACCCCTAGCCCAATCTAACCTACCGCGAGCTACACATTAGCAACCTGGATCAAGAAGAGCGTCATACACGAAGCCACACCATCAAGTACTTCAAGCTCAATGGACCACTACACGGAAGCAGAAGCAACATGAGGACTTGAAGACTACCCCAGATCCAAGTTTATGTATCCCTTTCCGCGCCTAGTTTGGGAATCTCGGGGACGAGATTCTTGTAAGGGGGTAGGTCTGTCACACCCTGATTTTCATGCCACTACACTTAAGCTAACAATCATGATAAAATGTGGTTTGACAAAAACTTTTGAGTGTTTTGGACCTTGCCTTGATTGGTTTTTTGTGCATTGTTTGCAAGTGCTCTAAAAATAAAATAAATCCTCCAACTCTTATACTCCTTCCCTTGATCCAAAAACCTTTCCCAATGATCATGCCATGTGTATAGAGCAACATAGTATTTTCTTACAAAAATAATTTGGCCAAAAGTATTTTCAAAATTAGTTTTCCAAACCCCTGAATTGAGGTTTGCACTGCAAGTACTTGATTTGGGGTATGAAAAATATTTCAAAAGGTATATTTGTAACCTATTAGATATAGGATTCCCCTAAAACACAAAAATATAATTTTAAAAGTTATTTTCCTATTTTATTTAAAAGCTTTTTCTTAAGGCTAGAAATGGTCTTTAATAGGGAAAAATTATTTTTAATGCTTTAAAAATATTTTTGAAAATTTAGGGAAACTCAGTGGACATATATTATCCATATATAAGAGTTTCAACACATGGTCATGTTCAAAATATTGGTCAAACCCCTCAAAAACCCTTTCTGGATATTTCAAGGTTTTGAAATATTTACAAAGGCAATATTCTCCAAAAATTCCAAGAAACTTCTAGCATGTCACATATGATATTTTGGATGATCTTGGTAAGTATCATGTCATGGAGAATAGTATAACCCCATGAAATCCCCTCAAAACCATTTCTGTCCATTTTGAAGTTCGAGCAACTTTACATTGCCAAATATATACAAATGCTCTAAAATCTTGTGAACATTCTCAAATGGTCTAATAATTCATCTAGACCAAATGGCACAAGTTGGAGAACAAGTTAACTTGATCAAAGTGCCCCAAAACCATTCCTGTCCAGAACCAAGTTTGAGCAACTCTACATTGGCAACTTTCTCCTTTTGATCTCAACTTTTGTGGACATGTTGATATCCTCAAATGATGACACTACACCAAGTGGTGCATCAAGGAGAACAGATTTGCATGACTAAATCTTGGAAAGTTCATTTCTGCTAATTTCTAGGGTTTACAAAAGTTGCATTGGCAGCTTTGCCCAAATAAGCTCAAAATTGGTGGAAGGCCGAAATTATATGTGTCAATTCACCCTATGGAGTCTCATGGCAGCTGGAAATCATCTACTTGCCCAAACCATTATCAAACACCTTCTGACACTTTACCAAAATGCCATTTTTGATCTCTTCCACTCTTCTCCATGGCCTCAACTTTTTACCACAGCCCTTACTAGTCCCCTTGCACCTCCAGTAGCAATGGCAAATCCACAGCTCAATTATTGGAGGGGTAAAACCCCAATTTCTCTCTCTGGACAGCCCATTTCCCTCTCTCCCTCAACCTCTCTCCTCTCCTATTGGCTATCCAGGGCATCCAAGGCCCTCTCCCATTTGTTTACTCCTCCCTAAACAACCCAGACACAAGTGGCCGCGCCCTACAAGCCAAAACACGCCACATGCAATTGGCGTGCTCGAGGCCTTCTGATGCACACCAAGATCAGAGCCGCCCCCTCCCCAGCGTGCCCGACGATGCGCCTCGACGTCTGCGACACGCTACACCCCTGTCCCCCTCCTCCTTCTCCCTCCTCCTGCCTACTCTCTTGCAGCGTCGCCGCCTGCCCGGCCTCAATGGGCAGCCTCACACGCGCAATGCTCTGGCCCTTCCCTGCTATCTCTATTCTCTCCCCTCGCCCTAGACCAACCCCACGAGCGCCCCAGACACTCCCATGCGTGCCCCCGTGGCCTCCAGCAATGGCTAGAAGCTCGCCGGCGCACGAGCCACGGTGCACCTCGCCCCCTTCTATTTAAGGCCACCCCCGAGCCTCCTCTCTACTCCTTTGCCTCTCTCTCCCTCCAGTGCACCCCCTGGACCAACCCACTTCCCTCCTTGTGCCCTCCTTGCATCTCCATGGCCGGAGCAATGCCACCGGCCTCCGCCTAAATTCGCGCTCTGTGGCCTCTCCCCTCCCCTTTAGACTCCACTAGAGCACCTCCAACATCACCGCGGTCCTCCCCCGCGCTCCTTGACCTTCTCCCGGTGACCGTAGCGCCATGCCCACCATTGCCGTCGGCCTCGCCCGCCTCGGCCGATGGTTCGTTCGCACCTGGCCTCCCCTGCGGTCATGGCGTAGCTCGGCGGGTGCGGAGTGACCTCCTGAGCCCTCCAGTATGCTGGGCGCCACCGGGGGTGGTCGGTGCCGTCGGGGAGAGCGCCGACAAGCGCTTGGCCCCGCCTCCTCTGCCTCCTCTGCAGCCAGGGCGGGAGGAGGCGGCGACCTGGGTGGACCCATGGTCGGTGACTCCCAGCGGGCCCTCCCATTTAAGTGGAAGCGTACCAACCTCGCCACCGCTTCCCTGCGGCGAAGACGCCCTGGCGCTAGTACGCCTCCGACACGAGCCACTGGGCCGGCCCAGTGGCGTCCTGCTGCTAAACCTCGCCATGTGCACCTCTTAAGGGTAAAGCCCTTGTCTGTTTCTTTCTTTTGCTTTTTCCAGATATCTTGTAAAATCCCTAGAGAAGTCAAACAGTGTCCAAATTTGTTGATTCAAATTTCTAGTGACTCTATAAATCATGATCTACCTGTTGGTGCAACATGCACATTTTCGTAGACTTCTTCTTCACAAACATTCATCAAAATCTTGTTTTTCCATTTCTGTGATAAACTTTAGAAAATCACAGAGAGCCCATTTTTTATCCAAATGCCATGATTCAAGATCCTAGATACTTCTAAGTTCATAACTTAGTTTTTCAACATTTTTCCTAATACTTTCTATGCCACACAAGATATTGAGCCATTTCTTCATATTTGTCAACTTTGCAAATTCATAAGAAATTCATTTGAACTCCAAATCCAGTGAAACCAAATCCTAGATGCTTCTAAAATCATCCTTTGTTAAATGGGCATCTTTGCTCATTTTCCAAAAATATATTTTTGTACACTTCTTGCAAATCCATAAACCCCTTGATTCCATCATATTGAAATGTTTAGAAATATCCATTGATCCACTTCCAATGAAATCACTCTGGTCATTCCTCATATGACCAGAGGTATCCTAGAAAAGTCAACTTCATATTTTTAGAGCACTTTTATTTTTGCCTTGTTGTGTTGCTTATTATGATTGTTTCCGACGTTAGTTGACGAAGTAGACGGAGTACTTGGAGAAGGACCAGAAGACTTGAAGACTCTGATGAACCAGGCAAGCAGCCCTTTGACCATGTCTATGAAACCCTTTTTATGCATATTATATAGCACCATATTGTTGTTGCAACGGAATCATGATGAGGTAGTAACCACTTTGATGGTTTGCCAACGTACTTCCTCGTTGATACTTGCATTATGCATGACCCTACCTTCTTATGAGGGTTATGCCGGTGGGAGTAGATAGGATGCTAAGGTAGTGCTACGCAAAAAGGGACGGGAATATGCATGGTGAAGGAGGCAAAGTATTTTCAAAAGAATTTTCAAAAACCCCGTCGGGTGCCACTTATGCCTGAGGGAGATGATGAGATGGGTAACCACTTGATGACGAAGTGGTATACCGAGGCAAGTGTGTGTGTTGTTTTTGAAAACGTATTAGATTTAAGATTTGATTACTTTCCCAAACTTACATGCGCAACCACTCTACCCTTATATGGGAAAGGGCATCAATGATTACCTAGACTGATACTAGCTTGGAGCCCGCATTACTAGTGACGGGAGAGTTGTTGGTGCGCTCTCTCGGGATGGGGTCGTGCTAGGTAGGGCGGCCAAGAACATTTTTATGGGGCACCGGACACACTGTTGGTACCCCGTGCCAGTATGTGATGAATATGGGAGCGATGCTCCACAATTTTAAGATGTGAAATGTTGGGCACGGGGGTTACTACCAATCAAGTGGACTCCATGTTAGTGTCGTCTAGGGAAAGGTAGTGATCGGGGGCTTACCCCGGGTACTTGAGGTATCGCGGGTCGTGGATGACACGGAAGTTCCCGGATCTTGTGGGTGCAGTGTGCAACCTCTGCAGAGTGTAAAACTATTGAATAGCCATGTCCACGGTCAAGGACGGTTAGGCGTCTTTGCTTAAACTATGTCGAGTTAACAAACCGGTGTGTGTTTGGATAACTACTTGGGTCAAGTCAAAGGACTTGACATGATTGAGTTGGGTTGGTGCCCACTCTATTTATGTTGATATCTATAACCTGTCCTCATGGTTACTTGAATTCTCCTGATGCATGTCTTACGAGTTGTTGAACATGTCATTGCACTCAAAACTAGCTTTCTGCAAAAATTTACCTATATCATGCATTGTTGTATCTTGAACCAAAACATGGGTTGCTTGCGAGTACATTCAAAGTACTCATTGGCTTGCCTCTGGTTATTTTATTGGCCAGGCATGAAAGACAAGATATATTGAAGAGTTCTTTGGTGACGATCGTGCGAGCTAGGACGCTTCCCAGTCAGAATGCCTGTAGGGTTAAGGCAGATGGCAGGGGTCCAATTTATTGGCGAAGATTTCCGCTGCAATGTTATACTCAAGACGTGACCATAATGGTCATAATTTATGTAAGACGGTATGTATGGATGTAAGACTCTTGTTATTCAGCTTCTGTGTGTTCAGTGAGCATTGATCTCTGGGATCACTGTACACGTGCATTCGGTTATCACAAGTTATGAGTCGGGGTCCCCACACGCCCCCTCGCCATGGCAGAAGGAAGGAGGGAGCAGGAATGGGGAGAAGAGGATGACAAAGGATTGAGAGGCGCCGTCCCTCCCACTCCCCTCTTTATAAAGGGGCGGGGGCGGGGCTCGGCCGCCCCTTTTGGCCAATCCGGCTCATTGAAGTGACAACGGGCAGGGCCGTCGACCGCCCTCGCCGCCCAATTGAAGGCGCATGGGGAACCAACCCATGCGCGTGTGACTTCCCGTATCCTGCGCACCTGTCATTCGCTCTGCAGCATGCATGCAGCAAACGTGACGCAAGATACGGGCGCAATGGGACGCGTGGAGCGATGTTCCCAAGTAAGGGCAGTAAATGAGCGGTGGCCCTGCGGTCTCAAGGGGACATGCAAGCCGCCTCTTTACTATCCACTGCAAGATGACGCCAGCGTGCTTCGGTCACGCACGCACGCGCGAGCCCCACGTAGCGCATCCAACACGGGTCGTGGGGAAGCGCAGCAGACGGAAAGTTACTGCGGTAAAAACCACCCCGCCTGCCCGCACCGTTTTGGGCCTGGCCCAACAACGCGTTGCGCCTATGTGTGGCCCAGGTCCGGGGGCTCCTATCGGTGTACTAAAGTAGGGGCACTCCTTTGTACCCCTTTACTTGTGCGTGGGCAGTCAGAGCCGCAGGCCAAAGCCACACTCAATAGGACAAAAGGGAGGAGTCGAAGATGCAAGATGATCAGCGCAACATCAAAGACCAAGACCACAGAGAGCAGATGGACGAAGCAGGTTTCCCCGGCAAGCCCCTTGCCGGGGTGGCTCGCCCACACCAACAGAGTGAGCCACCCTCGAACCCACGGTCTCCAACACCATCAACTACGTTGGGCCAGGGCTCGGGAGGCACCTCCATGGTGGCATGCAGATCTTTGTGAAGACAAAGAATATTCAAAATCATATGAGGATTGGAAGGCAACAATCCTCAACAAGATTCTTGCCGAGGAAACCCACAAGATCCCCGGCAAGATCCTTGCCGGGGACGACAGCGCGCCACGGCAAGACCCTTTCTGGGCCACCCGACAAGATCCTTACCGGGCCACCCAGCAAGGCCCTTGCCAAGAGTGTTAGCAGGGCCACTGCCAGGCCCGCACCAACCAAACCTCCACCGTCGTTCACATGCAGCTGCCAGCCAACCATCAGGCGGGCACTGCGTGGCAACATCGACTTCGAGCCAACTCAGCTGCGCTGCGTGGCAGCATGCAGATCTTCGTGGAGGCTCCACCGCCGCGCCACCTCAGCTGCTTGCCTGCCTACATGGCGCCGCATGCATCGCTGGCCAGGGCGTGTGTCGAAGCAAGGAGGAGCGGCGCCGGACGGGACAGGCCTCGCTCTCGTCCCCTATAAAGGAAGAGGACACCTAAGCTACGCATTAATGCGCCTTGTCCTGTAATACGAGCGATAAGCTCATAACACTGTAGGCCTTTCCACCTCCTGTGTGCCACTGTGGCAGCCCCTTTCGACTATAAAATGAGGCCCATGGCGTACTGGAGAGGGATTCGGCTCTTTTGAACCATGCAGCCACCGTAGCTAGTTCAAGAGATCAAGAACACTCAATACATCCACCAAAGCAGGACTAGGCTTTTACGCATCCTCGCGGCCCGAACCTGGGTAAGCGCTCATTGTGTTGATTGCTAATCCTGCTCTTCTCACAACCCCGCGCCCCGCAACCGTAGTAGGGATTCTTGTGATCCCGTAGGTGTCATTTCCCACCGACACCTGGCTTTTGACGTTAAGTCGCCAGGGCATATTTGTTTAAATTTTGTGTAGGGCATGCAGAGTTTTACACAAGTATGAATACTGCTATTGCTCATATGAATCATTGCGTTTAAGTCCATCATCTGGCCATCTGAAGATATTGTCGGGTTATATTGCTCCATATTGTGTTTATTGAGGCTATAAGACGCCAAAGTGATCTTTTTCAAAAACAGGACATGACTATGAGCCGCCATGGATGGTTGGCTTATTTATCCCGCCCTGGATTTGAGCTTTAAAAGCCGACTCATGAATTATATTACTATTCATGTTTGCAATAACATCTCTGCTTGCAGGGGTTATCAATTCCTGATTTTTTACAAAGGCTATAAGCCACCGGGTTGCAAAAGTCCCGGATTACAATGAATGCCATTAAGTTGCTATCGGCCAAGAGCCATTGAGTATTTAACTCTGGATTTACTCGTCAACATACAAGATCTTGTGATTGTTTTCAAGTCGGAGCAATGGCTATTATTTCTTTATCCAAGAATACCGGCTCACAGTAGAGAGCATGGTTAAAAATTGAATATGCAAGGATTTCAATAAACATCATTCGAACAATGGATATGATTTTATTTTACAATGGAAGGAATAGTCCCGAGTCGCTGCAGGCACACGACCCGGCACTTGGGGGCTACATTATTCAACTTATGATTATATCAAATATGGAAGTCCCATGTTGCTGCAAGCATGCACCATGTCACTTGGGGGGCTAATGCAAAGTCATTTTTAACTTACCTTATTGAAGACCTGACCCATCACATAGTGATGAGCCGGCCCTTGGGGGCTACTAATTGCTCCTGTCAAAGGTAACCCAAAACTTGGGAGCACGTCATATGGTGTTATTTTTTGAAGTACATATAAAGTCCCAGCTCAGTATTATCTGACTGAGCCGGCCCTTGGGGGCTACACATTGCTGCTTAAGTCTACATAATAAATCTATAAAGTCCCTGCTCATTATTGCATAATGACTCGGCACTTGGGGGCTACACATGGGAAGTACAAAGTGTTCAGTTTATGATTGGCGACTTACATGAACAATCTGAATTTCTCCAAAGTTGCAACATTTATATTGAAGCAAGTCTTAAGCTATCATTATGTTTTCCTCTTAAGACTTGGGGGCTACAGATGATATGCATATCAGGGAGGAATATCTTCAAGTTCTCAGTTTTTTGAACAAACCAGGTATTATATTCTCAGTTTTGGCCTAGATAACTCAGGAAAGTCAATTACATGACCCGGTGTCAGCAACAATCATGACCCGACATTATCAGTCATAACCCGGCAATTTCGAGTATCACAACTTGACAAGCTCTAGCATCATTAAGCCGGAGTATTCAAAAACTGGTTCAGCTCCAGAAGGACATCTTAAGTCCGATATTTTTATTAAATCAGAGCATTGAAGGCCGACTCAAATGGATTCTTTTTTATAATATTTTTCTACAAGCAGATTGACTATGAAGCTGGCCTATTGACCCGGACTTTTCAGACGAAGTACCAGGATCTTTTGCATTGGCAAAGTTTGAACATATCTGCTAAAGGTGATTTGCTATGAAGTCATGGACATGTATTAAAGAATGAAATGACAAGGACTTAAAGATGATCAGATGCCGGTTCAGAAAAAACTTTAACCCGGAGCACAACCTATCAAAATTATTCTTGTGTTTATTTTGCAGGATCAGTTTAACATGGATAAATCCAAATTAAACTGGGGGCTAATGTCGGGGATATACCGGTGATATGACCCGGCCGGAAGTATGACCCGACCGGACTTGGCGACTCATTAGTGACCCGGCCAAAGACTGGCGACTCACTAAGTGACCCACCCGGATCTCTCCACTCATTGATGACCCAGCCGGGCCTGGTAACTCATTGGTGACCCGGCAGACGGGTCAGAGCCTAGAAGGCGGCTTATGAGAAGACCGACTCAAGGAGCGTGTCCGGTGGGCCGGCTTAAGAGGAAAGCATAAGGAATATTCCCTTGCAAAGGAAGCAAGACTAGGACTCCACTTGTAATAGAGTAATCCTAATCCTACTAGGACTAGTCATGTAGCCTACCCCTTCAACTTATATAAGGAGGGGCAGGGCACCCCAAGAGGGACAGGTTGAGACAGACAAATCAATAGCTCTCGAGATATAGGTAGCAAAAGTGCACCCTTGTTATCATGAGCATCATCATCATCATCATCAATATCAATGAAGCAGGATGTAGGCTTTTACCTCCACCGTGAGGGGCCAAACCTGGGTAAAACCTCGCGTCTTTCGTCCCGCTCAACCCCTCTCAAGCTACCACATATATGCGTTGGCCTCACAACTAAGTCCTCACACTAAGGACATCTGCCATGAAAAAACATGACACAACCAGAAGTTCGAAGAGATCGATGTCAGGTTTTGGTACAATTTCTTTATGAGTTGAAAATAGCTCATGGTATAAAGTTGGTTTCGACAGGAGCACCGATTTGACGACCACTTGTTTAGCCACCTTGGAGAGCCCTTGTCCCTTCCATTCACCTACCTTCCCTTTGGAAATCTCCCTTACATGTTTAAATTGCCCTCCTTGGACCTACCTACCACTGTGGGTAGCCGAAAGTACCTTTCGCTTAAAGCCTCCGAGGTAATCCCAATCACATTTTTAATCCTGGTTTGTCCTCCTTGCTTCACTTCCCAAAAAATATAGATGATTTCTGAAGGTTAACTTTCTTCCACAATCCTACTTCATAATCATGAAGAATGGATTTCAGAGTCTCCAAATTGCTAGTTGAACCCTCCAGAAACACCACACTGTCGTCTGCAAATAACAGGTGGGTCACAATGGAGCAAATGCTCCCGAAGGAAACCCCCTTGATATTATTATCTGCTTGAGCATTCTTGAGTAACGCCAAGAAGCCCTCTACACAAAAAAAAATATTATGGTGATAGCGGATCACCCTGTTGAAGTCCTCTTAAAAGTAGAAAGGAGTTTGAGAGTCCACCATTTGGCTTGACATAGAACCGAGCTGAAGTCACACATTGCTTCACCATGTCACTCCAAGCCCGAGAAAAACCAAACCTTGCCAACATTTTTCCAGAAATATCCATTCCACTCTATTGTAAGCCTTCATCATGTTCAACTTAACTGCACGCGTGGGCTTCTTTCGCTTCTTGTTCTGATCGCATGGACACACACATATGCTACAATGACAATATCTATTATTAGCCTGCCTAGAATGAAAGCACTTTGCTCTTCTGAAATCATAACATGAAGCACATGCTTTAATTTGTTGGTCAAAACCTTTGTTGCAATCTTATACAGACGTTACATGGGCTTATAGGGCGGAACTGGGAAAGCAACTCTGATGAGCCGACTTTGGGAATCATTACTATAATGATATCATAAAATTATTTGGCCCCAATAGAAGGTCTTGCACAGTTCTACACACCTCATCTTTTACCAAAGGCCAGTGGCTTTGACAAAACAACGACGGTAGCCCATCCGGCCCAGGCGATTTTATTGGACCCATCTGTAAAAGGGCCTTTTCAATCTCTACATCCGTGACCACTACCATCAGTGTTACGTTCATCTCCATTGAAACCATTTGTTCAATGTGTTGCCACGATCGGTCTGCCTCCTGTGAGCCCTCTGAAGCGAAGACCTTAGCATAAAAGTCAGCAGCCATATCGTGCATCTCCACATCGACACAGCATCTCAAGCCATTTTTCCTTCAACAGTGATTTAACTGTATTTTTCTGCTTCCTATGTGATGCTTTGTTCTGAAAATATTTGGTGTTTTGGTCCCCGGCTTGTGACCAGTCCACTCTTGATCTTCGCCGATGCATGATTTCTTCAGAGGATCTACAGTCGGACTTGGCAAATCACAGCCCTCAAACGCCCGCGAACGTGACATGGCGCATCCACGGACAGTGACCGGTCACATCTCATACTTGGTGCTATGTATCCGAGTCTCTCATATTTCATCCCCTAGATCCATAAAAACCATGCAAAAGAAATCCTATGTACTATGCACATCACGCTAGCCTAACTATGCTTCATCATTGGAGATGTCTACGATGTCCATGTCGGGTGTCGAGTAGATGGGCGCGTAGGAGGGCTCCGGCTCCTCCGCATCCATATACGCGAGCATCTCGTCGACTTCCTCGGCGTACTCCGCCTCCGCCTCCTGCAGACGACGACGTTTGGCCTCTGCTACTTGAGTTGTGTTGAGATTTTCCCCAAAGAGGAAGGGTGAAGCAATATAATAGTGGTTAGTATTTCCCTCAGTGAGAACCAAGGTTATCGAACCAACAGGAGAACCATGCAAATGCCTAGTAAACAGTACCTACACACAAGAGCAAATACTTGCACCCAACGCGGGCAAGAGGGTTATCAATCCCCTTGTACTCATTAACTAGATCATTGATGGCGCGCGTTGCTGTGCCCGTCTATTTGGGATGTTGTATGATACAGCTTTACAAAGGTTTTACAATGAAAAAAGGCTTACAAATTTTGGTAGAACATTATAATGGAGTGAGCCTGATAATTGTAGCTCATTCAGATTGTGCCCTTATGTTGCCTTAGTTTGTAGTTTATTTTCAGTTTCAAACTGTTTTCCCTTTTATTGCCGAGACCGTGCTTTCAGCTGGTTTCCTCCGCGTGCATCGTAAAACTTCACTGTGGCTTCATTCTACTAATAAAATGGAGCTGTGTGGGAGCCCTTTTCCACTAAAAAACTTTTTGTGTAACCGAAATGAGTCACAGAACACGCACATGTCTAGGAAGAGTTTAAGTGTTAAAGTCGGTTGCATAGTGACTTACATTCCAGCATTGATCTTAGTGGAAGAAAATAAATGAAAAGACACCTACCTTGTACCGAGCACCAAGTGAGCTTCATATTAAGCATTGATCTGACAGACAACTACTAAAGTCACTTCAACATGGTTTTCTTTATGAAACAGAATGAGACTGGGTAGGAAATAATTAATCTGAATATGATAATATATGTGCAATATAAAACTATAGAGCTATCAACAGACCTTGTGACAGATTCAAGAAAGTATTCCCATTAGTACTATTGGTGGTATTATGTTTGTAGCATGTCAAACATGAAAATACAGAAGGGGAAAACACAGGATACGCACAATGCAAAAGTATAATACAAGGGATCTTTATGATGAAAAGAGGTGCAGCTTCTCACCCGTACAAAGAAAAAGGGCTGATAATAGGGCAATTGTCTCAATGACTTAAAGGAAATACATGTATATACATGGATAAGAAAGCAGTAGAATAATTTTACATCTCTAGAAATAGGGTCCAGATTTACCACAGTAATGGAAATAGAGAAGTAGGATCATAATGTAGCAAAGACCATAAACATAGCTTTGGAGGATAAATAAGGGTGATTTGTAGAGATCCAAGTCATGGATAGTTCAGTTCAGATAGGACCAATGGTTCTCAGGAAACACAGTATAGATAAGCCGAAACTGACAAGCACAAAGTCTACCAAACTGGGTGATAGCTGTCCCACATAGACGACATAATAAGTAAAACGTCCAGAAAGGTTTGTCGCACGCAAAACATATCCATTTATTTATTACCTTCCGAAGTTAATGAGCCAATCTTTGTTCAGGGGAGATACAATTTCTTTTTTGAAGCAAAGATCTTACTTGTGTCAGTTGCAGCCCTGTAAGTTGTGAAGATAGCTATTACTATATATGTACGTTGAAAAATATAACCTTGAACTGGGTGTCAAAGTACAATGTGGCTGCTTAACTTTTTGCGTTTTTCTTGTTTGTGCTACTGGAAGCATTTGTGACAGGTGCATTTGGATCATCCGGTGTCTGTTGGCTGGAAGTCGGTGGTGTTTTTTGCCCAGAAAAATCGAGAAAAATAGTCATGCATTGAAGAAACATATAAGGTACTTATATAACTTGAGAGATGACTATACTGTTATCATAAGTACGTGACCAATTGCACAACAGATCAATGTATTATCAGTTCTGTTGGTGCTATCATTGTTGTTAGTCCAAGTGTTCGCCTGTCATTGCAAAAGTTCAGAGGTCACAAATATAGTTACTTTTAGGTGTAGTAATTAACTGCCAACAATCATGATAATGACTCGACAATGTGAGACTGCATCATATCGTTGCACTACGTACAGAGATTCAGCGACTATAATGAGACTTCAACGGATAATAGATAGTCTGGTAACTCTTAGGATAGTTATAAGATAATAGATATTCTCTAAAAAATTAGATGAGAAAGCTTACTCAATATCTGTCATATGGAGGTTCCTCACGTCAGAATCCTGGGCTCGAGCAGGCAGTCGACTTTCAAGAGATCTGAAATTACTGATAGTAAAGCAGCAAAGTGGAGGAAGCGTAATTGTGCATGCACAGAAGTAGAATTTCCTTGCCTATAAAGGAGTCTGTCTTTACAACCAGAGGGTAGAGGTATAAAATTTGTGAGTGAATATGCATAGTCGGGATAATTGATAGGGACATCACACTACGCCTAAACTTTCAACCATGGAGTTATTTTCATAGAACTGCCTTCCGCAGCCTTATACATGTTCTTTGCTAATTTCATAAAGAAGTTCTTGATGAGGAAAACATTACCCTCCTTTAATTTTACCCAAATATTTCTGCATGCATCACGTGCATCTTGCCACACATTTCGATCCCCTATATAGAAGATCAGTATTAAACACAGGGACAATACATTATGTAAGAGAGGATACATGCTAATAAGTAATTAGTAGGCATGTTCATTAACAAAGACGATGTCAAGATGCGTAAATTCATTCTCCCCGTAGAAATCACATACAAGAGCTACGCCTGCAAGCATGGTGACATACCCAGGGGATTGGCTCAGATCTGATAAAAAAAATTGGCCTGAAAACCAACTCACTGAATTATTTTACTTCTTTCTGTTGGGAAGGGAGTAAATCAGAATTGGATAACCTCATGTTAACATGCAACTTTAAGATGCAGATATATTTCAACAAAGGTGGGTTACCTGTACAAATGCTATAAAAGATCATGAGTTGCCGACGTAGAAAAATTGCCAGTACAGTCTCCATGATCTGCCCAAATCAAGTGACCACATCAAGCATTAACAACACATTTATGTATTTTTTTTGTTTATTAGTACAGGCAGAAGATGTCGAGGCTTCGTCTCCCTCTACAACGGAATGGTTACGTTTTTTGCGCATTGTAATAATACTTTTCTAATTCACATGTTCCATACAGGAGCATGATATGAATGTTGGAAATATGCCCTAGAGGCAATAATAAAATGGTTATTATTATATTTCCTTGTTCATGATAATTGTCTATTTTTCATGATATAATTGTATTAACTGGAAACCGTAAATACATGTGTGAATACATAGACCACAACATGTCCCTAGTGAGCCTCTAGTTGACGAGCTCGTTGAACAATAGATGATTATGGTTTCTTGACTATGGACATTGGATGTCATTGATAACGGGATCACATCATTAGGAGAATGATGTGATGGACAAGACCCAATCCTAAGCATAGCACAACATCGTGTAGTTCGTTTGCTAAAAGCTTTTCTAATGTCAAGTATCATTTCCTTAGACCATGAGATTGTGCAACTCCCGGATACCGTAGGAATGCTTTGGGTGTGCTAAACATCACAACGTAAATGGGTGGCTATAAAGGTGCACTACGGGTATCTTTGAAAGTGTCTATTGGGTTGGCACGAATCGAGACTGGGATTTGTCACTCCGTGTGACGGAGAGGTATCTCTGGGCCCACTCGGTAATGCATCATCATAATGAGCTCAATGTCACTAAGTAGTTAGTCACGGGATCATGCATTACGGAATGAGTAAAGTGACTTGCCAGTAATGAGATTGAACGAGGTATTGGGATACCGATGATCGAATCTCGGGCAAATAACGTACCGATTGAGAAAGGGAATTGTGTACGGGATTGCTTGAATCCTTGACATTGTGGTTCATCTGATGAGATCATCATGGAACGTGTGGGAGCCAACATGGGTATCCAGATCCCGTTGTTGGTTATTGGCCAGAGAGCTGTCTCGGTCATGTCTGCATGATTCCCGAACCCATAGGGTCTACACACTTAAGGTTCGGTGACCCTAGAGTTGTTATGGGAAGTGTGCAGTTGCCGAATGTTGTTCAGAGTCCTGGATGAGATCCCGGACGTCACAAGGAGTTCCGAAATGGTCCGGAGGTAAAGATTTATATATGGGAAGTCCTATTTTGGCCACCGGAAAATGTTCGGGATTTTTCGGTATTGTCCGGGAAGGTTCTAGAAGGTTCGGAGTGGGGCCCACCTGCATGGGGGAACCACATGAGCGTGGGTAGTGGGACCAAGGCCCCACACCCCTGGTCAAGCGCACCAAGATCCCCCTTAGAAGGAATAAGATCATATCCCAAGGATAAGATCAAGATCCCTAAAAAGGGGGGATAACAATCGGTGGAGAAGGAAATGATGGGATTTCTTTCCTCCCACCTTTGCCAACGCCCCAATGGATTTGGAGGGAAAGAAAGCAGCCCCTTCCACCCCTATATATAGTGGGGAGGCGCATGGGAGCAACGCCCCTTGCCCCTGGCGCAGCCCTCCCCCTCTCCAACTCCACCTCCTCCTCAGTAGTGCTTGGCGAAGCCCTGCCGGAGAACTGCAAGCTCCACCACCATGCCATCGTGCTACCGGAGCTCTCCCTCAACTTCTGCTCTCCCCTTTCTGGATCAATATGGAGGAGACGTCCCCGGGCTGTACGTGTGTTGAACGCGGAGGCGCCGTCCGTTCGGCGTTAGATCGGATCTTCCGCGATTTGAATCGCCGCGAGTACGACTCCCTCATCCGCATTCTTGTAACGCTTCCACATCGCCATCTTCAAGGGTATGAAGATGCACTCCCCTCTCTCTCGTTGCTAGTCTCTCCATAGATTGATCTTGGTGATGCGTAGAAAATTTTGAATTATTGCTACGTTCCCCAACAGTGGCATCATGAGCTAGGTCTATGCGTAGATTCTATGCACGAGTAGGACACAAAGTTGTTGTGGGCGATGATTTGTTCAATTTGCTTACCGTTACTAGTCTTATCTTGATTTGGCGGCATTGTGGGATGAAGCGGCCCGGACCGACCTTACACGTACGCTTACGTGAGACAGGTTCCACCAACTGACATGCACTAGTTGCATAAGGTGGCTAGCGGGTGTCTGTCTCTCCCACTTTAGTCGGATCGGATTCGATGAAAAGGGTCCTTATGAAGGGTAAATAGCAATTGGCATATCATGTTGTGGTGTTGGCGTAGGTAAGAAACGTTCTTGCTAGAAACCTATAGCAGCCACGTAAAAACTTGCAACAACAATTAGAAGACGTCTAACTTGTTCTTGCAGCATATGCCGTGTGATGTGATATGGCCAAAAGGATGTGATGAATGATATATATGTGATTTATGAGATTGATTATGTTCTTGTAATAGGAATCATGACTTGCATGTCGATGAGTATGTGTCACGACTTGTTTTCCAATAAAATATTTATTGAGAAACCGTTATAAACTAGTATAGGAAAAATCTTCCTTACTAGTAGACAAATCCTTGATATAGAAAACCAGAAGTACTAAATATTATACAAGGTTGAGCTGAGGTTGCACAACAATTTATTACAAGCACGCCAATATTATACATAAGGGCGGATATGACACAAGGGTATGGTGGCATACTACTGACTTGTAATAAAAGTGGTGGTGGATATGTCACAGTGAAGTGGGCGACATGACTCCTAATATTATAGCTAATCGAGCGTCGGAGTGAGGCTTGATGATTTTATTCGTGTAGTGGAAGCGTATATGACACAAGTGACCAATTCCAGGATCGCACGGGACTGACTGGGACTCCTCTAGGCGTCGGACTTGCTATCATACTCTTCATCCATGAGATCGGCTTCATCAACATCTGGCTAAATCAACAAGCCAGGTGAGTACTTTGAATGTACTCGCAAGACAGTTCGGACATAAGATATAACAAATGCAAACATGATGCACATGAGCAGTTAGCAATGCACACTCAGATAATAAATTTGCACGGCATGTTAAATAAAAGGAAGTCAGGCGGTAGTCCTCCCGAAATCCCAAAATAACTGAAGACCGATCGGGTGTCTAACGCGACGCCTCGAAAGGTAAAGATAAATTAGCATGCCGCAGTCGGGCGTCAGGGCAACACCGCATAAAGGGCTTATATTGAATGGTAAATGACAGTGCGTGCCACAGTCGGACGTCTTAAGCGACATCTCGAAAAGGGCTTATAATGAAAGTGAATAACAGGGATGCCACAGTCGGACATCTGAGCGACATCACATAAAGGCCTTATATCGAAAGTAAATAACAAGAGTGCCACAGTCGGACGTCTGAGCGACATCACATAAAGGGCTTGTACCAAAAGTAAATAATAAGTGTGCCATAGTCGGACGTCTGAGCGACATCACATAAAGGGATTATACCAAAAATAAATAATAAGAGTGCCACAGTCGGACGTCTGAGCGACATTACATAAAAGGGCTTATACCAAAAGTAAATAATAAGAGTGCCATAGTCGGACGTCTGAGCGACATCTCATAAAGGGCTTATATTTCATCATTCGTATTCAACAATTTCATGAATTTAAATCACTCCAAGGAAATACTCAGTACATAATAATAAACGGGTTAGTCCATCCACAGGAATAACATTCAGCCGGGTTTAACACTCATGTTTATTTACCGGAGATTGTCACTGAGACTGACATAGATAAGTTGAACACAGTCCCTGACCATAGATACAGTTACTTGAATGGTTTTGACTCTGCAGAGTTTGTACTCTTTAACCACAGCCAACGGATTTGAGTAGTCACAAGGGACTAGTTCCATTTACGGTATTTTAGAGGTAAACACATCTAACCAGTGCACACCATTTCCACATCCCGCTTCCAGGGATCACCCTAGGCAACGTTTAAGAAAAACTTTAAGACGGGGAGGCCACAACCTCGAGTAGCATGGGATCAAATTTATATCGCGCGCTCTAAGGGGTGCCCCCCTCTCGGTCTCAACCGGAAACACCCATGCCCCCTGACCGGATGACGGGCTTTAATCCAGGGCCATGGAACCCTCATCACGGCCCCTCTATTTGGTGTGTACGTCGAAAGAGGTTTGCAACTTACTAAACTGTATTCTTTGCAGAAAACATGTGGCAGCACAAAAAAAGGGACGGACGGTAACGTGACTTGATCCACGTTAACACTGGAGTTAAACAGTTGACATAAGACTGGCATGCTTCAACAATACCATCTTACCACCTTTCATGTCACCACATGATCATGTTATCTCTCATCAAATGACACATCAAGTTTCAAAGCTCACTTGTAGTTGCCTTGCATGCAATATAACACTTACAGATGCTTATATAAACATGCCATGAAGTAACTACTCAAGCAAACATGCAAAACACTCATCATATCAAAGGTTCAAACATGCTTGCCTGGTTCGGAGTAGTCGGAGTCAAGCTTGGCGAAGTTTGCGTCTCCGTCACCTCCATCGGTATCTACGGTATAAAAGAAAGTCGGATACTCCGTAAATACCGTGCGTGCACAAAATGTGTTCCAAATATTTTTCAAATAAATATGATAAAAAAACTAGACAGAAAAAGAATCAATTAAAAATCGTCTTTTGTTTAAAAGTTATTAAAGTTTTAGTCCACGGACTTATCTGTAATGAAATAGAAAGTTTCCAGGGGGTAGTTTATAAAAAGATAGAAAAACATTTCAGTTAGAAAGCGTATTGACCAAAGGCGTTTTCAAAAAACGGTTCAAAAAGAAGAAGAAGCTGACGAGGGGGTCCCACCCGCCAGGTTTGAATTTCAGAACAGAGTCGCCGGCGCCCGAGGGCAGTGGTGGTCGCCGGCGGCGATCCACGGCGAGGTAGGGGGAAAGGAGGGTACCTACGGGTTCACTGAGTCCTTCCGCACCTGTGGGTGGTGGAGTTGGTCGTCGGCGAGCACCACATCAATGGCGGCCTCTACTCTGGCGGACGGCGGTTCGGGTGGTGATGGGTCTCGTTGAGGAGGGCTGCAACCTTCGAATTGAAGCTTGGGTTAGAAGTGTGGGTGCACTAGGAGGTTGCTGACAAGGTATGGGAGGCGGGGTTGCTCTCACCGGAGCGGATCTTGCCGAAGCCCGAAGCAGATCGGGGTGGCCGAAGTCAGGGAAGAAGGCCTCCCCGAGGTCTTCCTAGTAGGTAGGCGTGGCTCTGGTGAGGTGGAGGGGTGATGCTTGGTCGAGATCAACCTCGGGGCCCCCTTTTTATAGCCGGCCCGAGGTGGTTGCCGCGATCGGGATTACTCCGGCGTGATTACGGCGAGGCAGTGGTTGAACAGGAGGTTTAGGGGTCGGGGCAGCTACGGAGAGGTTCACTGGTTCCATCCCGAGGCTAAGTTTGGCAAAACTTGGGCGCTACTCCACGCTCTCGATGGAACGGCCTCACGGGGCTCGTCGGCGGCAGGGAGCGCGCCCTGTGCTGCTCAGGCCACGGCGACGGTGCCACAGCGTGCACAGGCAAGTGGACAGCCACGCGGAGGTTGCTGGTGGTTTGGGCGGTGCTAGATGGCGCCGAAAGGCAAGGCTGGCCCCTGCTGGCCGCCACGGGTGGCTCTGCCACCGCAGAAGACGCCGGTGATGAGGTGCCACGTCGCCACCGACACTTGCGCCCGTCCAAACGATCGTGCGGTGCTCTGGATAAGAAGAGGGAGCAGTGCACAATGATCCAAGGTGGCTACTGGTGAGATTGTCGACGGGTTCTGACGAAAACGACACCGCCGACTGAATCTGAACACTCAAACTGAACTTTTCTGAATTTTGCGAGAAAACAGTGCATGCCAGGTGTTCGATGAAATGTTTTTGGCATGTGGAAATTTCTTCTGGAGTTGATCTTTGGTGAGGTGACCTCTCAATGCACCTGGGAGCTGCCTGATTTATCTCAGAATTTTTGGAGAAGAAAAATAATGTATTTCACCAAAAATGGCCAATCTGGTCCAAACTTGCAGCAAGCAAAATTTGAAAATTTTGAATTGTGGAATAGTGGGTCTTGATGGATCTAGGTTGGGGTTACTAAGGACTAGTCAGGGGAGTTTGTTTGAGACCAAAACTCAAAAGGAAACTGGTACTTCCTTTGTAAATCACCTAGGTCCAAAATAAATGACAGAAATTGTTTTGAGGGTAAAATAAATAGAATAAAAATCAAAAATGGGTTGAGCTTGCTGGCATTGGATACTTGGCTTGACCCAAAGTGGAGGGAGGGGTTTTGGAAGAAAATTTTAACATGTGACAAGGCAAAAGAGAAATCTTTAAAAGATAAAAGAAATAAAACCAAAAATCCATAGGATTTCTTTTTAATAGAAATCATTGCAAAACCCTCCAATATTATTTGTGTTGAGCCAACACAATTCTGAAAAACCCTTAAGACTAAAGATCAAGGTTGAGAAGGACCTTTCTTAGAAAAGAAAAATATTTGTCATAAAAAGAAAAGATTTGTGAAGAAGAGTCCCTCTAAAGAAAAAAATTCAAATACCCTCCTTTATTTCAAATAAAAAATTTAATGAAAACCAAAACAAAATTTTTGGAGTGTTACAACACCTACCTCCTTAGGAAAAATCTCGTCCCCGAGATTTCAGTTGATCCTCAAATAGGTGTGGGTGTTCTGTCCGAAGAAAATCCTCTCTTTCCCATGTTGCTTTATCCTCGGTGTGATTGCTCCACTGAACTTTGAAAAATTTAATTGTATTCTGACGGGTCCTCCTTTCGGACTCCTCCAATATTTTTATTGGACGTTCCCTGTAGGTGAGGTCTAGTTGCATGTCAATGTCCTCATGAGATACATGCTTCTCTGGGTTGCTTACGCATTTCCTCAACTGTGAGACGTGGAACACGTCGTGGACGTCTGATAGCTCTTCGGGTAGGTCTAGCTGGTAGGCTACTATGCCTCTTCGCGCAACTACACAGAAGGGTCTGATAAATCTTGGTGCTAGCTTTCCTTTAACTTTGAATCGTTGCAGGCCCCTCATAGGAGATACTCATAGGTACACATACTCACCGGGTTCAAAGCTGACTCCCCGATGTTTTCGATCATAATAACTCTTTTGTCGGCTTTGAGCTGTCTTGAGTCGGTCCCTGATTAGCCTAACTTTCTCCTCAGCTTCCTTGAGCATGTCTGGGCCGAAGATACGACTATCCCCTGTCTCTGACCAATTTAATGGAGTACGACATCTCCGCCCTTACAAGGCTTCAAAAGGTGACATTTGTAGGCTGGCTTGGTAACTGTTGTTGTATGCGAACTCAGCATATGGCAAGCTTTCTTCCCAACTGGTTCCATAGGTGAGAACACATGCTCTCAGCATGTCCTCTAGAATTTGAATCACGCGTTCAGTTTGTCCATTAGTCTGGGGGTGGTATGCTGTACTGAATGCTAGTTGAGTTCCCAGAGCTTGTTGTAATTGATCCCAAAATCTAGAGACGAATTGAGTGCCTCTGTCAGATATTATAGTCTTTGGAATTCCATGCAGACAGACTATACGGGAGAGATAAAGTTTGGGAAGTTTCTGAGTGGTGTGGGTCGTCTTTACTGGGATGAAATGTGCCACCTTAGTCAATCTATCTGTGATGACCCATATGGCATCATTTCCGTATCGTGACCGAAGTAGTCCGACAATAAAATCCATTCCAATTTCGTCCCATTTCCACTCAGGTATCTTGTTTGGCTGTAATTGTCCTGCTGGTTTTTGGTGCTCCGCTTTAATGCGCTGACATGAATCGCAACATGCAGTGAATGTGGCTATATCCCTTTTCATACCGTGCCACCAAAATTTTACCTGAACGTCCTTGTACATTTTGGTCCTTCCAGGATGGATTGAATATGGAGCGGTGTGGCCTTCGGCTAGAATTTGCTGTTTAAGGTTTTCTATATTTGGTACGCAAAGCCTATCTCCGTACCATAATATTCCCTTATCGTCTATTACGAATTCTGAGGCCTTGCCCATACTCACTTTTCTTTTTATGCCTTTGATGCTAGGGTGTCCATGCTGAGCCTCCTTAATCTGTTCCATTAGGGTAGGTTGTATTTCCAAATTTGACACATTGCCCTCCATGACCATCACCAAGTTGAGTTTGGCGAACTCCTGCTGAAATTCAGGTCTCAAGTTTGGTAGACCATCGTTACCCAAACTGGGGTTCCGACTAAGAGCACCCGCCACTACATTTGCTTTTCCTGGATGGTAGTGAATGCCAACATCATAATCTTTCACTAATTCCAACCAGCGTCATTGTCGTAAATTGAGTTCTGGTTGTGTGAAAATATATTTGAGGCTTTTATGGTCCGTATATATTTCTAGCGATTCCCAAGCAAAAGTGCCTCCACTCTTTGAGTGCATGAATGATCGCTGCCAACTCCAAGTCATGAGTGGGATAATTTTCTTCATGCTTTCGTAGTTGCACAGGCGTGTCGACTACTTTGCCTTCTTGCATTAATACATCTCGAGGCCCTTAGGGATGCGTCACAATACACTTCAAAACTTTTGTGTATGTCTGGTACAACCAATACTGGTGTTGTTGTTAATTTCCTTTTGAGTTCTTGGAAACTTTTCTCGCAGGCTTCAGTCCATACAAATTTCTTATCCTTCTTGAGTAATTGTGCCATTGGTTTTGCTATGGTGGAGAACCCTTCAATAAATCTTCGGTAATATCCTGCCATTCCCAAGAAACTTCATACATCCGTTAAGTTGGTTGGTGGTTTCCAGCCAAGTACGGCCTTGAACTTTTCTGGGTCTACGGCAACACCTTCTTGGGTTAGTACATGGCCTAGAAAACCAACCTGTCTTAACCAAAATTCGCATTTGCTGAACTTGGCGTATAATTGATGTTTCCTTAATTCTCCCAGTACAATCCTGAGATGTTCAGCATGCTCTTCTGGTGTCTTGGAGTATACCAGAATATCATCAATGGACACCACAACAAATTTGTCCATAAATTTCATTTGTTCATGAGGTGGACAAAATATGTGGGGGCGTTTGTCAGTCCAAATGGCATTACTGTAAATTCATATAGTCCGTATCTGGAGGTGAATGCTGTCTTGGGAATATCTTCTGTCCGTACTTTTAATTGATGATACCCCGACCTTAAATCAATTTTTGAGAAAACCTTGGCTTGTGCAAGCTGGTCAAATAAGTCATTTATCCGTGGCATCAGATATTTCTTTTTTATGGTGACCATGTTGAGTGCTCGATAGTCTATACATAATCTTAGTGTCCCATCCTTTTTCTTGGCAAACAATACTGGTGAACCCCAAGGTGAGGAGTTGGCTCGTATAAATCCTTTGTCCAGTAATTCTTTTATTTGCTTCTTTAATTCCACCAACTCGGAGGGTGCCATTCTATAGGGCTTCTTGTAAATGGGGGTGGTTCCAGGTGCTAGCTCAATGATGAATTCTATTTCCGGTCCGGTGGCATGCACGGTAGTTCTTGAAATCGTCGGGAACTCCACACCATGGAACTTTGCTTAATTCTGAAATGTCCACCTTGTTCAACCTTGGTTGGCGTGACATTTGTCTTTCTTGAGCTGCAATTTTTATTGTCTTCCCGTGATGATGGGTAAGAATTACAGTCCGATTGAAGCAGTCGATAAATCCTTTGTTGGTGGTTAACCAGTCCATTCCTAGGATGACATCCAGTCCCTTATTTTCCAATACAATGAGGTTTGCATGAAACTTTGGTCCCTCAAACTCAATAACCACACCTTGGCAGTAACTCTGAGTAACTTGCTTAATCCTGGGGGACTTGATGATCATGGATTTTTCCAAGGGAAGCATCGAAAAATCATTTTGCAAAGCAAATTTCTTTGAAATGAACGAGTGAGAAGCTCCAAAATCAAACAAAACCGTGGCAGGTATTGTGTTGACAGGGAACGTACCGAGTACGATATCCAGGGCATTCTGTGCTTCCTCCTTGGTCACATGGTTCAAGTGACCCTTCTTGTGATTGTTATTGGGGTTGAAGTTGTTGCGCTTGGGTGTTGAATTATTTCCACCGTTGTTCGGCTTGGGAGCTGAGTTTCTTGGCTTTGGGCACTGTTTGGCATAGTGCCCTTCTTCACCACAAGCGTAGCAAGTAACACTTGGGCGGTATGTAAAATCCTTGTCCCTTGCATAAAATTTTTTGTTTGGGCGTGGAACATTGGTTGTGGACTTGTTTGCTCCATTCTTCTGAAAATCAGTCTTGTTCTGGTTGTTGCGAGCATGAGTAGTCTGGTCCCTTTTGCGCTTGCAAACATCCTCCAAGCTACGGCGCTCATTTTCCAATGTAATGGCTTTGTCCACAAGTGTTTTGAAATACGGAAAGGTGTGTACGACCAACTGGCATTTAAGTGCTGGTGCCAGACCGTCCAGAAATTTTTCCATCTTTTTATTTTTAGTCATGTGCTCTTCGTTGGCATAACGAGACAATAGAGTAAACCGACTATTGTACTCAATCACTGTCATGCTTCTCTGCCTGAGGTCATCAAATTCCCTTTTCTTGATCTTCATAATGCTTCTGGGAATGCGCGCCCCACGAAAACCTTCTTTAAATTCTTCCCAGGTGATGTTGTTTTCATCGGGGTGCATGTGTAGGAAATTCTCCCACCATGATGCAACTGCTCCAGTGAGATAGTGAGGTGCATATAGTACCTTCTCACGGTCTGAACATTGTGCAATAATTAATTTTCTTTCAATGTCTCGAAGCCAATCATCGGCCTCAAGCGGTCTATCAGTGTGAGAGAATGTTGGGGGACATGTCTTTTGTAGTTCCGACAACCTGGAATGCTGCTGATATGTTTCACGGTGATTTCCCATATTGATAACATGATTCATCATTTCTTGATGCTGCTGCTGGCTTTGCTCATAAAGGCGGCATACTTGAGAAAATGCTGCTTCACTGCCTTGCTGACTTGACTGCCCCTGTGTGAAATTGTTACTTGTCTGCGTACCATAATTTTCTTCCGGCGGAGTTGCCATGGAACGAGTCCAAGGATGAGGCATTTTCCACTCTGGGGTATTTTTTGTAAAACTTATGAAAAAAGCTGAGTGGCAGAATAAATAATTTTGCAAAGGCGAAAAATTAAGAACTCCAACATTTTTCAAGAAAATACTCGATTGTGCATGGAGAAGGACCGCTCGGTACATATCTTACAGGCAAGCCATAATTATACAATACATCACTCAGGATGTGCGTACACATTCCTGACATGTTATTTAGGCTAGTGCACTTCTCCCAGTTCCTACATGATGCGCACACAAACTGCTACTCACAACCTATATACATATAAACATATCATACAAGCTGGTACATCGCACGGCTGCTAGGTGCACTCAGTCGGAGATGGTGAGGATTTCCCTCGGCCTACCGAGGGTAAGATCCAGTGTGCTGGAGACTCAACCTCCTCCTCACTAATAGGCTCCAGGCGCGAAGTGTTGAGTTGAGGAGCTGGTGCGGGTGCGGCAGGTGGTGCAGTACTGACTGGAGTAGGAGCAATGACCTGATCAAACTCCTCAGTGGTAGGCAAGCGGTAAGCAGTGGCGAAGATGGTAGGTGTATAGGATGCTGCGAACGAGACGTAAGTCAGTGGTGGTGCTGTATGGAGGAGCTCCCTCCTGTTGGCAGAACAGCCCTGCACGAAGTCCATACGAGCAGCCACAAGGTCGTACACGAGGTTATCAAAAGCTGCCTTGAGATACTCAACCAACATCTCAATAGCCTCATCTCTCTCTCCCCTAGGGCAAGCGAATGCATAGTGACAAGTGTATGGCACGTGGCGGGGGAGGTAGCGGTAGCGACGAGCCTTCATCGAAGGGAGAGCATCCCGGAGACGAGCTATCGCCTCACGGGCAGCCATCTGCATAGCATGCCGCTCCGTAGGCATGGCTCTTCCCACAAATCGGAAGCGGCGTGACTCAGAATGTCCTCCCTTGAATTGTACCGCGGCTGGTGCATAGACACGTTGTCGCTGATCTTGTGTTGGTAGAGTGTGAACTCCGGACGAGCCGATGGCCCGATCGCGACTTTGGTGATGGAGACGAGCATCTTGATAAACCCCTCAGGAACATTGGCGAATACCTGTGACTCACAGTCACTGCCAGCCATCTACAAAAGTAGACAAAAATTCCAAATAGTCAAATCATAAATTTATGATGACTAACAGAAAATTGCTACATTTGCTAAATATTATAATAGCACTCATTACGCTAATAACTGATTAGCGATCGCACCTAGTGGCTTCCTACAGTCAGCCTGGCTTTGATACCAAGTTTGTCACGACTGGTTTTCCAATAAAATATTTATTGAGAAACTGCCCTTTTTATAAACTAGTATAGGAAAATTCTTCCTTACTAGTAGACAAATCCTTGATACAGAAAACCAAAAGTACTAAATATTATACAAGGTTGAGCTGAGGCTGCTCAACAATTTATTACAAGCACGCTAATATTATACATAAGGGCGGATATGACACAAGGGTATGGTGGCATACTACTAACTCGTAATAAAAGTAGTGGTGGATATGTCATAGTGAAGTGGGCGACATGACTCCTAATCTTACAGCTCATCGAGCGTCGGAGTGAGGCTTGATGATTTTATTCGGGTAGCGGAAGCGTATATAATACAAGTGACCAATTCCAGGATCGCACGGGACGGACTGGGACTCCTCTAGGCGTCGGACTCGCTATCGTACTCTTCATCCATAAGATCGCCTTTCACAACATCCGCCAAATCAACAAGCCAGGTGAGTACTTTGAATGTACTCGCAAGACAGTTCGGACATAAGATATAACAAATGCAAACATGATGCACATGAGCAGTTAGCAATGCACACTCAGATAATAAATTTGCATGGCATGTTAAATAAAAGGAAGTCAGGCGATAGTCCTCCCGAAATCCCAAAATAACTGAAGACCGATCGGGTGTTTGAAGCGACGCCTCGAAAGGTAAAGATAAATTAGCATGCCGCAGTCGGGCGTCAGGGCGACACCGCATAAAGGGCTTATATTAAATGGTAAATGACAGTGCGTGCCATAGTCGGACGTCTTAAGCGACATCTCGAAAAGGGCTTATAATGAAAGTAAATAACAGGGATGCCACAGTCGAACGTCTGAGCGACATCACATAAAGGGCTTATATCGAAAGTAAATAACAAGAGTGCCACAATCGGTCGTTTGAGCGACATCACATAAAGGGCTTATTCCAAAAGTAAATAATAAGTGTGCCACAGTCGGACGTCTGAGCGACATCACATAAAGGGCTTATACCAAAAATAAATAATAAGAGTGCCACAGTCGGACGTTTGAGCGACATCACATAAAAGGGCTTATACCAAAAGTAAATAATAAGAGTGCCATAGTCAGGCGTCTGAGCGACATCTCATAAAGGGCTTATATTTCATCATTCGTATTCAACAATTTCATGAATTTAAATCACTCCAAGGAAATAATCAGTACATATAATAAACGGGTTAGTCCATCCACAGGAATAACATTCATGTCACATCCCTAGTTCTGACAATGCCTAGTGCATGCATTAGAGTGTTGCATCATGTTTAAATTTCATTTAAACCTGAAATGGGAATGACAGAACTCCCAGCCCCCTCTGAATCAACTAGGGTTTACTAAAAATATTTTCAATGAACCTAAAATGCCCTTCTAAAATGTCCATCATTTTTTTCTTGGTTCAGAACCTCTGCCAAAAGTGATGCACAATTTCCCAGGTCATCCAGGTCTTTGAATTAAATCATAATTATTTGAATTTGGGCATTTAAAATTATATAAAATATTTCAAATGCTCAAAAATCTCCAAACTAAAATGTTTCATGTTGGAAATAATCCAACTATGGACCAGGAGTAGTTTGGTGAATTTTAGAACCTTTTAGGTATTTTTAATAATTCAACAAAGTTGCAGAAAATTAGAAAAGGAAAATAACAGAAATGACAGGAAAGACTTACCTGGCGCCCGCTAACCGGCCCACCAGCCAGCCCACCTGGCCGGCCCAGCCCAGCCAGCGAGCTGCTTGCCGACCAGGCAGGCAGGCAAGGTGCTCGACAGCGAGCACCGCATGGGTGCCACGCACCTTTCGCCCGCCTCGCCGCTTCCTCACACGCCACGACGGGATCGCTCCCCTCACTCTCCCGACCCGCAGACACCCGCTCCTCGCCACAGCTCCTCTCTCGCTCTCCCGACGTCGCCCGAGGCGCCATCGCCGCCACTTCGCCACAGCCGCGTCCAACGCCGTCCCCGCGCCCTCTCACCGTGTCCGGACGGTTCGCCGTCGTCGACTACGCCGACCAACCAAGCCACACGACGCCGGAGCCCCTGCATCATCCCCGCCGCCGTCGTCTTCAACCTCGGTCCGCCGAGATCGCCTCCGCCGCCCCGTTTGCTCCGGTCATCCCCCGAGCTCGCCGTCCACTCCATGACGATCACCGTGAGCTCCCGCCTATCCTCTTCCTCTCCGTTTGCTCTGCCGTGCACCGTAGCAGCCACACCGCATTCACCCGCACGCGCCGCCGCCTGACCATGTCGCCGGCGTTGCTCCGGTGACCATTTGGTCACGGGCTTGTGCCCGTCACACTCCTCGCACTGCGTAGAAGCCGTAGGTGCTAGCGCCACGCCGCCTAGGCCACCGCAGCCCCGCGCACGAGCTGGCCCGAGCTTCGGCCACCGCCGAGCTCATCGCCGGCCCCAACTCCGACCACCCCGACCCCAACCGACTCCGCCAAGAGCCGCGGCTCGTTCCCAGCTCCACGCTGGTGCCTTCCGCGTCCCATTTGGTGGCCGGAACGGCCAAAACCACTTCGCGCCGCGTCGCTTCGCCCGGCTAAACGCCGGTGCAGCCATGTCGACTTTGACCACGGGTGGGCCCCGGTTGACTCCGTTGAGTCAATGACAGGTGGGGCCCCCTTCTGCTAATTACCAGATCAGTTTAAACTAAATTAAAATTAGTTAATTAGCCACTGACACGCGGGACCCACAGGTCAGTTTGACCTGGACCAGCCCGTTGACCTGATGACGTCACTATGAGGTCATGCTGACGCAATAATTCCTTTCTGGAATTTAAATAAATCTTAAATGATTTAATATATTCAGAAAATGCCCTAAACTTCAATAAATCATAGAAAATCAACCGTAAGTCAGAATGAAATAATTTATATATGAAAAATTATCAGAAAAATTCAAGGAATCCATCTGTACCATTTTCATGCATGTTAGAACAACTTATAGCTGCTGTTTAGCACAAAACAATTAAATGGCATTTGAATAATCACATATGGAGTTTGAATTTGAATCTTGTATTCAAACCAACTTCATTTAATCTGTTGCTAGTTGCATTAGCTCAAATCACAGCATATTGCCATGTCATGATCATGCATCATATTGTAGCATTGCATTGATTGTGTTCTTTCTCAGTTGCCGGTATTTGTCCCCTCTCGATAGACGTGGTTCCGACGATGAGTTCGATGACACCAATGAAGAACTATATTATCTTCAGAAGTGCCGGGCAAGCAAAACCCCCTTGTTCATTCCGGTACAATCCCACTCTCTCGCTCCTGCTCTCTTTTACTGCATTAGGACAACAACGAATCATTTGTTACTTGCTGCGGTAGCTGAACCCCTTTATCCTTTGCATGACTGTCATTCCACAAGAAATAGATGAAACCCACTAGCATGAGTAGGAGTTGTTTGAGCCCTGTTGTGCCTACTCATTCATGCTTGTTTGTCATGCCTGCTATCGCTTAGAGTTGAGTCGGGTCGATTCATCGAGGATGATTCAGAGGTGTGTGAACATGTCCTCACTGTGTGTGAGCTAAGTGTGTGAACACGATTTGGTAAAGGTAGCGGTGAGAGGCCATGTAGGAGTACATGGTGGGTTGTCTCATTGCAGCCGTCCTCGAGAACTGAGTTCGTGTTTGTGATCCATGATTCAGCTACTACCACGCATTGGGCCCGAAACCAATGGACCCTCTCGCTTCTTAATCACCCTTGTCCTCTGTCCGGGAGTTGCAAGTAGTTTCGTGTTTGTAGTATCTTTGGAGGCCGTGCTTGGCGCTGACCGTAGGGGTGGGCTGTGATGCGGTAGGCACGTGGCAGGGTAAACCGGCGCCTGCTTGGTGTCACGGAACCTGTTCACATCGTTTGGGGCTGTGGCGAAACTTGGCGGAACTCCTCATAGATGGAACCCAAATAGGCGATAAACCCGGACTAGGGACTTGAGTGTTTAGGTAGGCCGTGGCCGACACCCACGCTGGGCTTCCGCTGAAGGTTGCCGAGTACATGTCGTAAACGATGGTAAGTGGTGAGAGCGTGTGAAGAAGTACACCCTGCAGGTTAACATCATCTATTCAATAGCCGTGTCCGCGAAAAGGACTTCGGGTTGCTTATATCACCATAGACAAGTGAAAGTGGATACTCTAAAATACGCAAGATAAGTGTGAGTGCTATGGATGGCGTTCTCGTAGGGAGACGGAGCGGATCCATAGTGGTGTATTGGTATGGTGAATATGTGGACTCGTGTGCGCCACCTCAAAAGAGTTACTTACGATGTAGTTCAGATAGCCACCGAGTCAAAGCTGGCTTGTCATTGTTAAACTCCACCATCCCTTTGTTGATAATGATGCATATGTAGTTAGTTCTGATGTAAGTCTTGCTGGGTACATTTGTACTCACGTTTGCCTATTTTATGTTTTTGCAGAGAGACTTCAGTCTCGCTAGTAGTTCCACATGGACTTCGACGTTTAGCTTGTTACTCAGCTACAATCTTGTGCCCTCGGCAGATCTCGTAGATAGTCGCTTTCAAGCCTTTTCCATTTGTAGATGTCGTACTCGGACATGTTAGCTTCCGCTTGTGCTTTGATTTGTATGCTCAATGTTGGGTCATGAGACCCTGTTTGTAATATCTCGCCCACGAGCCTAATGAATAAATACTTGAGTCGAGAGTCATGTTGTGATGCCTTGTTGTATTTGCACATATCGAGCATATTGTGTGTATGTTATTGAAATGCTTGGTATGTGTGGGATCGACTATCTAGTTGTTTATCTTTGGTAGCCTCTCTTACGGAAATGTCTCCTAGTGTTTCCACCGAGCCATGGTAGCTTGCTACTGCTCCGAACACTTAGGCTGGCCGGCATGTGTCCTTCTTCGTTCTCGTGGTCCATCCTTCGGGAAATGTCACGCGATGAATACTGAGTCCTGTTAGCCCGCTTCTGCCCGGTTCACCGAGTCTGCTAGCCCAGTGCTACAACCCGAACTTTCTCGCCGATGACCGACACGCTCGATCTTTGGTCATGGATGCTGTCCTCGTAAGTTTGTGCCACTTTGGGTTTACGACTAGCCATGTCAGCCCGGCTCCTTTTCATATGGATGCTAGCGACACTATCATATACGTGTGCCAAAAGGCGCAAACGGTCCCGGGCAAAGGTAAGGTGACACCCGTGGGAATACCGTGCTTGAGGCCGCAAAGTGATATGAGGTGTTACAGGCTAGATCGATGTGACATTGAGTCGGGGTCCTGACAGCTTTGGTATCAGAGCTTGATTGCTGTGAGGATTACCAAGCCAAACTGGTCGAAGTTGTGTCTAGAAATGCTTTAGTTATATTTAGGGGAATTGACTGTGGGTTGGAACGTAAGGCTCTTTTTACTCCTTATACCTCATGGCCTTCGATCCGAGTCAACCTCTTCTTTTCTACGGGTTTAGGAACTAGGCCTTCTCATCTATCTATCGAGGATGACGTGTTACTAAACCATAGACTTGTAGAATTGTTAGTTTCAAATCTCACTCGCTTTTACTACTTCCGTATGTTCATAATCTGTTGGTCTCAAACCTTGATATTGTGATATTAAGTGGTTATGCCACCATTTTTGTAGCATGTCTCCAATCTTTTGAGCATTTACAGCCGTTATCTTTCCGAGTTATCCTGGTTTCTAAATAGTCCGATGCACTTGCAAATCCTTTCCCTCTGGTTTTGATGCTCCTTGAGCCAGTTTAATCACACTAAATGCTGAGTTGAGGTATTCTATTGCCTCGACATATATGTTGGAATTATTATTATGACCCTAGGTGTCTTAGGGGATCATCAGGTAATCTAGCCATGATTTGTATCCCAGTGTGATGATTCTGGCCTTTATTCCCGAAGCATCCCGTGATGCAATTTAGTTAGTAGGTATTCTATTCATGGGTTTTGAACCCGAGATTCACCCTACTTACTTCATGTTGATAGTGTTTGCTCGTTCCTTTAGGTTATTAGTAACCTTTGCATTAGTCCTCGAGGTCCGTGGTATTTCCTTCTTCCAAATACTATGAACCGCTTATGGCAGAAGTCTGTTGGATCAAAAGATCACAACAGGAGTGCTCTTGATGAGTTCTCAATTTTATATTGCGACTCTGCCAGTTCCACCTTTCTGCATGGGTTATCCGGAAGAAAAGTTGAGCTTCGCTCGACATACTAATCTATGCATCCACAGCTCAGAAAATTATATGTTCCTTTGAGTTGTTCTCTTTAGTTGTGTCCTGACCCTCGTCTATCATTTGATAGTCGAGAGTATGCGAGCATTCGTTTAACGATGCTTATTATTCTTGTGGTCCGTCAAAGCCATTTTATCCGGAATGACTTGGAGAAACAAACTCCAGTACCTTGTCCATTTCTAGGATTGGGTCAAAGCGGTTGTACTCCGCAGATCAAATTGCTAATCAAGCTTTTGTTCTGTTCTACCTTGGAGTGTTATCATTTTTATGTCAAGAGTGTCATGAGAATTGCACTACCTCTTATGAATTCTTGATACAGTGATACTTCTCGCCCTCATTACTCATTTCTCGGTCCCCGTGTTGTTGCAACCGGAATACCGACAAGTGAATCGTGATGTGTGAAATCAATACTGCTAGCAACTCCGTTGCTTGGTAGCTAATGGACAATATTCTCATTCCTAGCGTGTTGATTACTGAATCGTCACCCTAGGATGATCGTGCTACCTAGTCCTTATTTCTGGTGCACTCCTCGATCAATGAGTTAGGATTTTGTCAAACCCTTGCTCTATTGATCATATCGTCTTGCCCTGAAAGGCAAGATTGTTCTCGGGCTTAGTAACATACCGGTGGTTCGTGATTTTCTGAATATCTTCTTGGAAGTATCACCAGGTCGTCACCTGACCGCTATGTTGAGTTCGTGATCAAGTTGGTTTATTCCTGTAAACCACCCTTTCTCCAAGAATCCATGTTGGATACCCCTGAGCTAGTTGGTTAAGCTAAACAACAACTTGGAGAGTTGGAAGATAAAAGCTTGTCTGACTTGGTTCATGTTAAGGGATATCTTGTGTGTGTGTTGAAGAAAGATGATATCTGCATCAATTGATCCTCGAGACCAGTTGTTGGACCTATTGTCTTGCCAAAACTTTGATTTGAGGTGGGCTATTCTCAAATCAAATCAGAACCAACGATGTTCGTAATGTTGTCCTACTCGTGAATTTTCCTCAAGCATACACCATTATATCTTTTGTTCTGACCAATGCTATCACCGTGTTCAGATAACTGTGGAATTCCATTTATATGGAAACTGGATGAACTGTTGTTGAGCCCATCGACAACATCTTTATCTTCTCCATAATCTTGTTGAACATTAAGCTAGTATTGGAAACTTTTGAAAGCATTTCTTCGTGCTAACTCATGAAGCATATGCCTGGAAGAAAGAAGTGACTTCCTCTAATTCATGTGCATTTGATGCAAGTTGCCGCCGTGAATTCGATAAAGTCAATGTTGCTTCCTTGGAATCATCCCAAGTTAGTCACACATGTGCAAAGTATACTATGGTTTGGTAGATTAATTACCTCCACTCCATATGTATTCTGTAGCACACCAAGCCACTGATTGATTTGTTCAAGGAGAAGAAGCTCCTTCTTAAGAGTATACCCTATGCAAGGACTTCGATATCCTCGATGATGGTTTCCCTCCTGAACTCGCTAGTGTTTTATTATAAGACTACTATGTGGTCATGCTTGTCTTGGACAGCGTGTTCACAGTTTTGTAGCGTAACCAGCTCATGTTTTGGAGCTTGCTATCATAGTTCATTTCGAGAATCTCGCAACGTCATCTCGTCGATTTGTGTTGCAAACTTTCATTTTCTTTCCGCACTCGATGAGTCTCGATTATTCGACACCAACCAGATCTGAATCTCGGCGAGATATGATGGTTGGAACATTTCCCAAGAACTATAATATTGGTCTCGCGATAACCGGTAAAGTGGATGTCGTGGCCAACACACCCCGCCGGAAGACCTGCTATTGTAGTATCTTGATTGAGAAAGTTGGCCACCTCCCCATAAGGACTTCGTAGGATTTACTCCCTAGTTGTGCCTTATGATTTTTGTGTTCCCGAAGTCCGACCTTTTACTTGATGTTCTAGATATCAAACCATATCTATGAATGGGATACGCTAGTACATCAAGGAGAACATTAGAAGCGGAGTGCTAAATGTCTCTCGGTCGATCATCCAGATTTTGTTTCCTTGACTTCGCTAAGGTGAAATCTGAGAAAGTGTTATCTTTCTTTGCATCTGCATTGTCCATCGCTATTCATCATGGTAGTATGTTGTGTTGTCAGCACCCTTGACACGGATGTTGGTAAAACCTTGATGAATATGGAAATGCTCAAGATCTTGAGAGCACGCACAAGCACTATGTATTATCACCGGTACTAACTGGAATTGTTCCTAGTCTTTTCGGTTATGCTATAACCACTCCAACAGTAGATTCACTCTCTACTGCTGAGCTTCTCCCTAGCTACTAAAATCATCCCTTGTGTTGTCTTCAACAAGGTAATCCACATCATCCATTCTGGCCCGAGAATGTTATTCTTTCGGACTCCTTCAAATGATCGATTGTGATTTGCCTTAGGCTGGTATAAAGAGTTTAAATGATCTCTAAATCAAATATAATTCTTTTTGCCACTTAAGGGGATATATCTTCGAGTCACCTTCCCTAAGGTGCATCATTATGGTGTCATGTCAAAATAACTCCTCGCTACGTTGACAACCGTTCACCACCCTCTTAGGTGTGGAATTGTTGTCTACCTAGTGAACCTTCGTCATCTGTTCCACTCCATTCCTCTAGACGTATGCTTTGTATCTCAGCTTGAGAGATGTTTTTTGACTCATCCCGCGAGCTGATCCTAAGTTGTTCGATCTTCGAGAAGATCGATCCTTCCAGAGTTTTCTTTCTCCTCTTGTTGTCATGTCGATTAGAGTTCTTAGAGCAAGACATCAAGATAATGATGGTGAGCGAATCAACGTTCATTTGAAGTGCACCCTGGATCGTGAAGGTTGTGTTCGTTTGCGTCCCCCCCTTCGCCTTACCCCACGCTTGAATCTCGGGACGAGATTCTTGCTTAGTGGGGGTGAGTTGTCACATCCCTAGTTCTCACAATGCCTAGTGCATGCATTAGAGTGTTGCATCATGTTTAAATTTCATTTAAACCTGAAATGGGAATGACAGAACTCCCGGCCCCCTCTGAATCAACTAGGGTTTACTAAAAATATTTTCAATGAACCTAAAATGCCCTTCTAAAATGTCCATCATTTTTGTCTTGGTTCAGAACCTCTGCCAAAAGTGATGCACAATTTCCCAGGTCATCCAGGTCTTTGAATTAAATCATAATTATTTGAATTTGGGCATTTAAAATTATATAAAATATTTCAAATGCTCAAAAATCTCCAAACTAAAATGTTTCATGTTGGAAATAATCCAACTATGGACCAGGAGTAGTTTGGTGAATTTTAGAACCTTTTAGGTATTTTTAATAATTCAACAAAGTTGCAGAAAATTAGAAAAGGAAAATAACAGAAAATGACAGAAAGACTTACTCGGCGCCTTCTAACCGCCCACCAGCCAGCCCACTGGCGGCCCAGCCAGCAACGCCCAGCCAGCTTCTTGCCGACCAGCGAGGCGAGCAAGGTGCTCGACAGCGAGCACCGCATGGGTGCCACGCACCTGCTCGCCGCCTCGCCGCTTCCTCGTCACGCCACGACGGGATCCTCCCCTCACTCTCCCGACCCGCAGACACCCGTTCCTCGCCCTGGCTCCTCTCTCTCGCTCTCCCCGACGTCGCCCGAGGCGTCGTCGTCTCCGCCGCTTGCCACAGCCGCGTCCAACGCCGTCCCCGCGCCCTCTCACCGTGTCCGGACGGTTCGCCGTCGTCGACTACGCCGACCAACCAAGCCACACGACGCGGAGCCCTGATCATCCCGCCGCCGTCGTCTTCAACCTCGGTCCGCCGAGATCGCCTCTGCCGCCCCGTTTGCTCCGGTCATCCCCCGAGCTCGCCGTCCACTCCACGACGATCATCGTGAGCTCCCGCCTATCCTCTCCCTCTCCGTTTGCTCTGCCGTGCACCGTAGCAGCCACACCGCATTCACCCGCACGCGCCGCCGCCTGACCATGTCGCCGGCGTTGCTCCGGTGACCATTTGGTCACGGGCTTGTGCCCGTCACACTCCTCGCACCGCGTAGAAGCCGTAGGTGCTAGCGCCACGCCGCCTAGGCCACCGCAGCCCCGCGCACGAGCTGGCCCGAGCTTCGGCCACCGCCGAGCTCATCGCCGGCCCCAACTCCGACCACCCCGACCCCAACCGACTCCGCCAAGAGCCGCGGCTCGTTCCTAGCTCCACGCTGGTGCCTTCCGCGTCCCATTTGGTGGGCGGAACGGCCAAAACCACTTCCGCCGCCGCGTCGGGCTCGCCGGCGGCTAAACGCCGGTGCAGCCGTGTCGACTTTGACTACGGGTGGGCCCCGGTTGACTCCGTTGAGTCAATGACAGGTGGGGCCCCCTTCTGCTAATTACCAGATCAGTTTAAACTAAATTAAAATTAGTTAATTAGCCACTGACACACGGGACCCACAGGTCAGTTTGACCTGGACCAGCCCGTTGACCTGATGACGTCACTATGAGGTCATGCTGACGCAATAATTCCTTTCTGGAATTTAAATAAATCTTAAATGATTTAATATATTCAGAAAATGCCCTAAACTTCAATAAATCATAGAAAATCAACCGTAAGTCAGAATGAAATAATTTATATATGAAAAATTATCAGAAAAATTCAAGGAATCCATCTGTACCATTTTCATGCATGTTAGAACAACTTATAGCTGCTGTTTAGCACAAAACAATTAAATGGCATTTGAATAATCACATATGGAGTTTGAATTTGAATCTTGTATTCAAACCAACTTCATTTAATCATTGCTAGTTGCATGAGCTCAAATCACAGCATATTGCCATGTCATGATCATGCATCATATTGTAGCATTGCATTGATTGTGTTCTTTCTCAGTTGCCGGTATTTGTCCCTCTCGATAGGCGTGGTTCCGACGATGAGTTCGATGACACCAATGAAGAACTATATTATCTTGAAGTGCGGGCAAGCAAAACCCCTTGTTCATTCCGATACAATCCCACTCTCTCGCTCCTGCTCTCTTTTCTGCATTAGGACAACAACGAATCATTTGTTACTTGCTGCGGTAGCTGAACCCCTTTATCCTTTGCATGACTGTCATTCCACAAGAAATAGATGAAACCCACTAGCATGAGTAGGAGTTGTTTGAGCCTGTTGTGCCTACTCATTCATGCTTGTTTGTCATGCCTGCTCTCGCTTAGAGTTGAGTCGGGTCGATTCATCGAGGATGATTCGAGAGGTGTGTGAACATGTCCTCTTGTGTGTGAGCTAAGTGTGTGAACACGATTTGGTAAAGGTAGCGGTGAGAGGCCATGTAGGAGTACATGGTGGGTTGTCTCATTGCAGCCGTCCTCGAGAACTGAGTTACGTGTTTGTGATCCATGATTCAGCTACTACCACGCATTGGGCCCGAAACCAATGGACCCTCTCGGCTTCTTAATCACCCTTGTCCTCTGTCCGGGAGTTGCAAGTAGTTTCGTGTTTGTAGTATCTTTGGAGGCCGTCTTGTGGCCTGACCGTAGGGGTGGGCTGTGATGCGGTAGGCACGTGGCGGTAAACCGGCGCCTGCTTGGTGTCACGGAACCCTGTTCACATCGTTTGGGGCTGTGAGCGAAACTTCGGCCGGAACTCCTCATAGATGGAACCCAAATAGGCGATAAACCTGGACTAGGGACTTGAGTGTTTAGGTAGGCCGTGGCCGACACCCACGTTGGGCTTCCGCTTGAAGGTTGCCGAGTACATGTCGTGTAAACGATGGTAAGTGGTGAGAGCGTGTGTGAAGAAGTACACCCCTGCAGGGTTAACATCATCTATTCGAATAGCCGTGTCCGCGGAAAAGGACTTCTGGGTTGCTTATATCAGTTCATAGACAAGTGAAAGTGGATACTCTAAAATACGCAAGATAAGTGTGAGTGCTATGGATGGCGTTCTCGTAGGGAGACGGAGCGGATCCATAGTGGTGTATTGGTATGGTGAATATGTGGACTCGTGTGCGCCACCTCAAAAGAGTTACTTACGAATGTAGTTCAGGATAGCCACCGAGTCAAAGCTGGCTTGTCACTTGTTAAACTCCACCATCCCTTTGTTGATAATGATGCATATGTAGTTAGTTACGATGTAAGTCTTGTTGGGTACATTTGTACTCACGTTTGCCTATTTTATGTTTTTGCAGAGAGACTTGATCTTGCTAGTAGTTCCACGTGGACTTGACGTTTAGCTTGTTACCTCACCTACGATCTTGTGCCCTCGGCAGGATCTGGTAGATAGTCAGGCTTTCAAGCCTTTTCCATTTGTAGATGTCTGTACTCAGACATGTTAGCTTCCGCTTGTGCTTTGATTTGTATGCTCTGAATGTTGGGTCATGAGACCCCTGTTTGTAATATCTCGCTCCACGGAGCCTAATGAATAAATACTTGAGTCGTAGAGTCATGTTGTGATGCCTTGTTGTATTTGCACATATCGAGCATATTGTGTGTATGTTATTGAAATGCTTGGTATGTGTGGGATCTGACTATCTAGTTGTTTATCTTTGGTAGCCTCTCTTACCGGGAAATGTCTCCTAGTGTTTCCACCGAGCCATGGTAGCTTGCTACTGCTCCGGAACACTTAGGCTGGCCGGCATGTGTCCTTCTTCGTTCTCGTATACATCCCGGGAAATGTCACGCGATGAATACCGAGTCTGTTAGCCGCTTCTGGCCGGTTCACCGAGTCTGCTAGCCCGATGCTACAGCTCGGAACTTTCTCGTGATGACCGACACGTTCGATCTTTGGGTCATGGATGCTGTCCTGTAAGTTTGTGCCACTTTGGGTTTACGACTAGCCATGTCAGCCGGGCTCTTTTCATATGGATGCTAGCGACACTATCATATACGTGTGCCAAAAGGCGCAAACGGTCCCGGGCAAAGGTAAGGCGACACCCGTGGGAATACCGTGCGTGAGGCCGCAAAGTGATATGAGGTGTTACAGGCTAGATCGATGTGACATTGAGTCGGGGTCCTGACAATTCAGCCGGGTTTAACACTCATGTTTATTTACCAGAGATTGTCACTGAGACTGACATAGATAAGTTGAACACAGTCCCTGACCATAGATATAGCTACTCGAATGGTTTTGACTCTGCAGAGTTTGTACTCTTTAACCACATCCAACGGATTTCAGTAGTCACAAGGGACTAGTTCCGTTTACGGTATTTTAGAAGTAAACACATCTAACTAGTACACACCCATTCCACATCCCGTTGCCAGGGATCACGCTAGGCAACGTTCAAGAAAAACTTTAAGACGGGGAGGCCACAACCTCGAATAGCATGGGATCAAATTTATATCGCGCACTCTAAGGGGTGCCCCCCTCGGTCCCAACCGGAAACACCCATGCCCCCTGACCGGATGACGGGCTTTAATCCAGGGCCATGGAACCCTCATCACGGCCCCTCTATTTGGTGTGTACGTGGAAAGAGGTTTGCAACTAACTAAACTGTATTATTTGCAGAAAACATGTGGCAGCACAAAATGAGGGAAGGACGTTAACGTGACTTGATCCACGTTAACACTGGAGTTAACCGGTTGACATAAGACTGGCATGCTTCAACAATACCATCTTACCAACTTTCGTGTCACGACATGATCATGTTATCTCTCATCAAATGACACATCAAGTTTCGAAGCTCACTTGTAGTTGCCTTGCATGCAATATAACACTTACAGATGCTTATATAAACATGTCATGAAGTAACTACTCAAGCAAAAATGCAAAACACTCATCATATCAAAGGTTCAAACATGCTTGCCTCATTCGGATTAGTCAGAGTCTAGCTCGACGAAGTTTGCCTCTCCGTCACCTCCGTTGGTATCTACGGTATAAAAGAAAGTCGGATACTACGTAAATACCGTGCGTGCACGAAAAGTGTTCCAAATATTTTTCAAATAAATATGGTACAAAACTAGACAGAAAAATAAAGATGACAGAAAAAGAATCAATTAAAAATCATCTTTTGTTTAAAAGTTATTAAAGTTTTAGTCCAGGGACTTATCTGTAATGAAACAGAAAGTTTCCACGGGGTAGTTTATAAAAAGACAGAAAAACGTTTCAGTTAGAAAGCGTATTTTGCCCGAAGGCATTTTCAGAAAACGGTTCAAAAAGAAGAAAAAGTAGACGAGGGGGTCCCACCCGTCAGGTTTGAATTTCATAATAGAGTCGCAGGCGCCCGAGGGCTGTGGTGGTCGCCGGCGGCGATCCACGGCGAGGTAGGGGGAAAGGAGGGTACCTACGGGTTCACCGAGTCCTTACGCACCTGTGGGTGGTGGAGTTGGTCATCGGCGAGCACCACGTCGACGGCGGCCTCTACTCTGGCGGACGGCGGTTCGGGTGGCGATGGGTCTCGTCGAGGAGGGCTGCAACCTTCGAATTGAAGCTTGGGTTGGAAGTGTGGGTGCACTAGGAGGTTGCTAACAAAGTATGGGAGGCGGGGTTGCTCTCACCGGAGCGGATCTTGCCGGAGCCCGAAGTGGATCAGGGCGGCCGGAGTCAGGGAAGAAGGCCTCCCCGAGGTCTTCCTAGTAGCTAGGCGTGGCTCTGGTGAGGTGGAGGGGTGATGCCTGGTCGAGATCAAGCTCGAGGCCCCCTTTTTATAGCCGGCCCGAGGCGGTTGCCGCGATCAGGATTACTCCAGCGTGATTACGGCGAGGCAGTGGTTGAATGGGAGGTTTAGGGTTCGGGGCAGCTACGGAGAGGTTCACTGGTTCCATCCCGAGGCTAAGTTTGGCAAAACTTGGGTGCTACTCCACGCTCTCGACAAAACGGCCTCACGGGGCTCATCGGCGGGCGAGGAGCGCTGTCTTTGCTCGAGCCAGCACGTGATGGTGCCGCAGCCTGCACAGGCAAGCGGACAGCCACGCGGAGGTTGCTGGTGGTTTGGCGGTGCTGGACGGCGCCGAAAGGCAGGGCTGGCCCCTGCTGGCCGCCACGGGTGGCTCTCCCACCGCAGAAGACGCCGGCAATGAGGTGCCACGTCGCCACCGACACTTGCGCCCGTCCAAACGATCGTGCGGTGCTCTAGATAAGAAGAGGGAGCAGTACATAATGATCCAAGGTGGCTACTGGTGAGATTGTCGACGGGTTCTGACGAAAACGACACCGCCGACTGAATCTGAACACTCAAACTGAACTTTTCTGAATTTTGCGAGAAAACAATGCATGCCAGGTGTTCGATGAAATGTTTTTGGCATGTGGAAATTTCTTCTGGAGTTGATCTTTGGTGAGGTGACCTCTCAATGCACCTGGGGGCTGCCTGATTTATCTCAGAATTTTTGGAGAAGAAAAATAATGTATTTCACCAAAAATGGCCAATCTGGTCCAAACTTGCAGCAAGCAAAATTTGAAAAATTTGAATTGTGGAATAGTGGATCTTGATGGATCTGGTTTGGGGTTACTAAGGACTAGTCAGGGGAGTTTGTTGGAGACCAAAACTCAAAAGGAAACTGGTACTTCCTTTGTAAATCACCTAGGTCCAATATAAATGACAGAAATTGTTTTGAGGGTAAAATAAATAGAATAAAAATCAAAAATGGGTTGAGCTTGCTGGGATTGGATACTTGGCTTGACCCAAAGTGGAGGGAGGGGTTTTGGAAGAAAATTTTAACATGTGACAAGGCAAAAGAGAAATCTTTAAAAGATAAAAGAAATAAAACCAAAAATCCATAGAATTTCTTTTTAATAGAAATCATTGCAAAACCCTCCAATATTATTTGTGTTGAGCCAACACAATTCTGAAAAACCCTTAAGACTAAAGATCAAGGTTAAGAAGGACCTTTCTTAGAAAAGAAAAATATTTGTCATAAAAAGAAAAGATTTGTGAAGAAGAATCCCTCTAAAGAAAAAAAATTCAAATACCCTCCTTTATTTCAAATAAAGATTTTAATGAAAACCAAAACAAAATTTTTGGAGTGTTACAGTATGAAAACTGGCAGGAGCCATAGGAGTTGTCTTAATTCATTGTATGACCCGCGTGTCATTGAATAACGCCATGTAGTTACTTTACTTTATGCTAAATTGTTAGCCATAGTAGTAGAAGTAATAGTTGGTGAGACAACTTCATGAAGACACGATGATGGAGATCATGGTGTCATGCCGGTGACGATGATGATCATGGCGCCCCGAAGATGGAGATCAAAAGGAGCAAAATGATATTGGCCATATCATGTCACTATTTGATTGCATGTGATGTTTATCATGTTTTTACATCTTATTTGCTTAGAACGACGGTAGCATAAATAAGATGATCCCTCGCTAAAAATTCAAGAAAGTGTTCCCCTAACTGTGCACCGTTGCGAAGGTTCGTTGTTTCGAAGAACCACGTGATGATCGGGTGTGATAGATTCTAACGTTCGAATACAATGGGTGTAAGCCAGATTTACACAAGCAAAACACTTAGGTTGACTTGAAGAGCCTAGCATGTACAGACATGGCCTCGGAACACAAGAGACTGAAAGGTCAAACATGAGTCGTATAGCAGATACGATCAACATGAAGATGTTCACCGATGATGACTAGTCCATCTCACGTGATGATCGGACACGGCCTAGTTGACTCGGATCATGTATCACTTAGATGACTAGAGGGATGTCCATCTGAGTGGGAGTTCATCAAATTAGATCAACTTAATTATCATGAACATAGTCAAAAGGTCTTTGCAAATTATGTCGTAACTTGCGCTTTAGTTCTACTATTTTAGATATGTTCCTAGAGAAAATTTAGTTGAAAGTTGATAGTAGCAATTATGCGGACAAGGTCCGTAAACTGAGGATTGTCCTCATTGCTATGTAGAAGGCTTATGTCCTTAATGCACCGCTCGGTGTGCTGAACCTCGAACATCGTCTGTTGATGTTGCAAACATCTGACATACATGTTTCGATGACTACGTGATAGTTCAGTAATGTTAAACGGTTTAGAATTGAGGCGCCGAAGACGATTTTGAAACGTCGCGGAACATATGAAATGTTCAAAGGGCTGAAATTGGGATTTCAGGCTCGTGCCCATGTCAAGAGGTATGAGACCTCTGACGAGTTTCTTAAGCCTGCAAACTAAGGGAGAAAAGCTCAATAGTTGAGCATGTGCTCAGATTGTCTGAGTACTACAATCACTTGAATCGAGTGAGAGTTAATCTTCCTTGAGAGATAGTGATGGTTCTCCAAAGTCATTGCCACCAAGCTACTAGAGCTTCGTGATGAACTATAACATATTAGGGATAGATATGATGATCCTTGAGCTATTCGTGATGTTTGACACAGCGAAAGTAGAAATCAAGAAGGAGCATCAATTGTTGATGGTTAGTGAAACCACTATTTTCAAGAAGGGCAAGGGCAAGAAGGGATACTTCATGAAACGGCAAATCAATTGCTGCTCTAGTGAAGAAACCCAAAGTTTGAACCCAAACCCGAGACTAAGTGCTTCTGTAATGAGGGGAACGGTCACTGAAGCAGAACTACCCTAGATACTTGGTAGATGAGAAGGCTGGCAAGGTTGACAGAAGTATATTGGATATACATTATATTAATGTGTACTTTACTAGTACTCCTAGTAGCACCAGGGTAATAGATACCGGTTCGGTTACTAAGTGTTAGTAACTCAAAATAAAAGGCTACGGAATAAACGGAGACTAGTTGAAGGCGAGGTGACGATATGTGTTGGAAGTATTTCCAAGGTTGATGTTATCAAACATCGCACGCTTGAAAGCACATTTGCTCCCTAGGTGGTTTTGGTAATTAATGACAACATAGTTTGTGGTTGGACTAATGCTTTCATCAAGTATGTTTCAGGAAAGTCAATCACTCTGGCATGGCAAAAGGACAAGAAAGGTGGACCCCTAGGATGCTAAGGAAAGGATTGGCAAAAGCTCAAGACTCCATTTTGGTTTAGTGATTCAAGATCACATTGAGTCCATAGGAAAGCCAATACTATTAAAAGGGGATGAGGTTATGATGATGATCTGGTTGCTCAAAGTGCTTAGTGATTTATCTCTCAAACTATCGCAATCTTTCATTCCAACATAAACTCATAAGTAATCTCGGTCCCACCGATTCCATAAACTCACCACACCGAGATGAACCACCTCACCATATAGCCAAACCCTAATAATTTGGATTTTCCGATTCCAAACTCGGTCTTACGAAATTGGTGTTGCCAAGCTTCAGAATACAGACTCAAATCGGTGTCACCGAGATGAGAAAGTCGGTCCCACCGAGATTGGCAAACCCTAGACTTTGGAAGAATCGGACTAACCGAGATTGTATTTTCGGTCCCACGAAAATCCCAACGCTCACAAGATTTGAACTTTCGGTCTCACCGAGTTGTCAACTTCGGTCCGACCGAGATTGGTCAAATGTGTGTAACAGTTGGATTTTGTGTGGAGGCTATAAATACCCTCCACCTCCTCTCCATTCGTGGAGAGAGCCATCGAAAGAACTACCACTCCTACCTTACATTTACGAGAAGAAAACTACCTACCCTTGTGTTGAGATCAAGTTGCTCCACTCCCACCATATGAAACTTGATTTCTAGCCTTCCCAAGTTGCTTTCCACTCAATCCTTTCTTCCACCACAGCCAAATCGGTGAGGAGAGTTGAGTGTTGGGGAGATTATCATTTGAAGCACAAGAGCAAGGAGTTCATCATCACCAACACCATCTATTACCTTTTGGAGGGTGGTGCCTCCTAGATTGGTTAGGTGTCGCTTGGAGCCTCCGTCAAGATGTGGAGTTGAACCAAGAAGTTTGTAAGGGCAAGGAGATCGCCTACTTCGTGAAGATCTACCCCGAGTAAGGCTAGTCCTCCGTGGACGTAAGCCATGATGGCATAGACAAGGTTGCTTCTTCGTGGACCCTTCGTGGGTGGAGCCCTCCGTGGACTCTCGCAGCCGTTACCCTCCGTGGGTTGAAGTCTCCATTAACGTGGATTGACGATAGCACCACCTATCGGAACCACGAGAAAAATCTCCGTGTCTCCAAATTGCATTTGCTCTTCACAATCCCTTCTTTACTACTTGTGCAATTTACTTTCCGCTGCCCATACTCTAGAATTGCATGTGTAGTATGTTGCTCGACTTGCTTGCATAATGCTTGACTTGATCTTCATTGTGAACTTGCTAAAAACCTGCCCTAATCAAAAGGCTAAACTTTTAAGTTGTCGAGTAGTCTAATCACCCCCCCCTCTAGACACTCTTGCCTTCAACGATCCTACAATTGGTATCAGAGCATTGGTCTCCATTGCTTTGGTTTGCACACCATTGGAGGAAGATGGACGTGTCTACGTTTGGGAGTGTTAGTCATAGAGTGCCTATTCTTGATGGAGTGTCCTATAACTCGTGGAGGATTGAAATGCTTGCTATCTTTAAGATGTACAACTTGCGCAAATATGTTGAAACCCCATATGTACCACCATTTGACCCCTTGCACCCTACTATGGATGAAGAGCTTGATTTGCTTCGTAACCTTAGAACTGTCAATCTTATCATTAGAGGTTTGCCCGATAACTTGCTTGAGCTTGTCACAAACTTTGAGTGCGCCCATGCTATGTGGAAGTTCTTGGAAGAACTTTATCCGGACTACTCTTTGAGAGGTCTTGATGAAATTCTATACAAGACTATTGAATTTGATATGATGCGCCCCAAAGATCCCAACTTTGATAAATGCTTCTTTGAGCTTCGTGATCTTATGAAAAAGAAGGGTGATCCCGGTTTTATCAATGTTCGAATAAGAAATGCTCTTGGATTGCATTCCGATGATTATTGTCACTCTGACAAAACTGATGCAAGTCATTGTCACATTGACCTAGGAATTGATGATGAATTGTCTATGGGTCAATATGATGATGAGCATGAGCAGGATGACGATTACTCCGATTCGGACACCGAGCTAGACAAGATCATGAAGAGTCTCAGTCTTATGGCAAACCTGAGAGACTACATATCCGGTGGAAAAGAGTGGATTCTTGATAGTGGATGCACCGATCACATGACCGGAGATGAAGACATGTTTCGAGAGCTTGCAAAGAACGATGGTCCAGGCAAGTATGTGACTTTTGGAGACAACTCCAAGGGTAAAGTACTTGGCCTTGGTAAGGTGGCCATATCTCATGATAGCTCCATTAAAAATGTCATGCTTGTTGAATCACTTGGATACAATTTACTTTCCGTGTCTAGATTAGCTGACTTTGGATTCAATGTGCTATTCACCAAAGTAGATTGCCAAGTTTTTCGTCGTGACAATCATAACATGGTCTTTACCGGTATCCGTAGAGGCGATTTGTATATCGTTGATTTCACTAAGAAAGCTCAACCTAGAACTTGCTTCATTGCTAAATCTGCTAAAGGTTGGTTATGGCATAGAAGGCTTGGACATGTTGGTATCGTAATCTAGATAAGCTAATTAAAGGTGATCACATTCTTGGTGTTAAAGATGTTTTCTTTGACAAAGATAGACTCTGTAGTGCATGTCAAGCAGGAAAACAAGTAGGTGGAAGTCACCCCGTGAAGAACATCATGACCACAAGGAGACCGCTTGAGCTTCTTCATATGGATCTCTTCGGTCCCAATGCTTACAAAAGCCTAGGTGGTAACTCCTTTGGTCTAGTTATTGTTGATGATTTTTCCAGATTTACGTGGGTATTTTTCCTTGATGACAAATCACGGTTCGAAAATCTTCAAAACCTTTGCTAGAAAGGCCCAAAATCAATTTGAGGTGAAGATCAAGAAAGGTCGGAGCGACAATGGAGCGGAGTTCAAGAACGCCCATGTGGACTCCTTTCTCGATGAGGAAGGGATTCTACATGAGTTCTCGACCACATACACACCTCAACAAAATGGAGTTGTTGAGAGGAAGAACCGAACGCTCATTGAGATGGCGAGAACGATGCTTGATGAATACAAGACACCAAACACTTACGGGAGAAGCCGTCGAGACAGACTTGTCATGCTATCAACAGGCTTTATCTTCACAAGCTCCTCGGCAAGACTTCATACGAGCTCCTTACCGGTAACAAACCCCAAGTGGGATATTTTCTTGTCTTTGGTTCAAAATGCTATATCCTTGATAAGCATCGTCGGTCTAAATTTGCTCCTAAAACTCATGAAGGCTTTTTCCTCGGTTATGGATCAAACTCTCACACCTACCGTGTCTACAATAATTTCACCGAAAGGTTGAAGAGACGGTAGATGTGAAGTTTGATGAATCTAATGGCTCGCAAGTAGAGCAAATGCCTATTGATGTAGGAGACAAGGACCCATCGGAAGCCATTCAAGATTTATCCATTGGAAAGATTCGTCCCATGGAAGTGAAGGAGAGTACCTCATCTACATATGTGGAGCCCCCTATCTCACGGAGAGATGAACCTCAAGGCAACATGGAGGCTTCCACAAGTGGAACTCACCAAGATGAGGAAGTGCGACAAGAAGATCCACCACAACCTCCTTCTCCACCACCTCAAGACAACACCAACAACAATGATGAAGAAGAAGATGAGGATGATGAGGAAGCTCAGCCTCGACCACGACAAAAGCTATCCCGAGTTCGAGCAAGAGTCAAGAAGGACCATCCGTGGAACAAATGATGAATGACATCGACTCGGAGAATCACTCGCTCTAAAACTCGTTTAGCTAACTTTTGTGAGCATTACTCATTTATTTCTAGTCTTGAACCTATGAAGGTAGAAGAAGCGCTTGAAGACCCGGATTGGGTGAGCGCTATGCATGAAGAGCTACACAACTTCGAGAGGAACAACGTTTGGACTTTGGTAGAGAAGCCCAATGATGACCAAAACGTCATTGGAACCAAATGGGTGTTTCGGAACAAGCAAGATGAAGATGGACAAGTCATCCGCAACAAGGCTCGTCTCGTAGCACAAGGTTACACACAAGTCGAAGGTATGGACTATGGTGAGACCTATGCCCCTGTTGCTAGACTTGAGTCCATTCGCATTCTTCTTGCTTATGCCAACCACCATGACATTACTCTCTATCAAATGGACATTAAAAGTGCTTTCCTAAATGGAGAAATTGAGGAGGAAGTATTTGTGAAACAACCTCCGGTTTGTGAATCCTAAAAGCCTAATCATGTTTACAAGTTGCACAAAGCTCTTTATGGTCTTAAACAAGCCCCTAGAGCTTGGTACAAATGCTTGACTAGCTTTCTTCTTGAGAAAGGATTTGAGATTGGAAAAATAGACTCAACGCTGTTCACAAAAAGGGTTGACGGTGAACTATTTGTGTGCCAAATATATGTTGATGATATTATCTTTGGTTCAACTAACCCCCATTTTAGTGAGAAGTTTGGAAAGCTTATGTTGGAGAAGTATGAGATGTCCATGATGAGTGAACTCAAGTTCTTCCTTGGGTTGCAAATCAAGCAATCTAAGGAGGGTACTTTTGTCTCACAAACAAAGTACACTAAGGATCTCTTCAAGAAGTTCAACATGCAAGAGAGCAAAGGTATGAGAACCCCATGCCTACTAGTGGACATAATGACTTGACTAAAGATGGAGAACCTGTTGATCAAAAGGTTTATCGATCCATGATTGGTTCTCTACTATATCTCTGTGCTTCTCGTCGACATAATGTTGAGTGTATGCATGTGTGCTCGATATCAAGCTGCTCCTAAAGAATGTCATCTTAAGGCTGTTAAAAGAATTGTGAGATATTTAATACACACACCTAACTTTGGCATTTGGTATCCTAAGAGGGCCTCTTTCGATCTTGTTGGCTATTCCGACTCGGACTATGCCGAGACAAGATTGATAGAAAGTCAACTTCGTGCGTGTCAATTTCTCGGTCGATCCCTTGTATCTTGGTCATCCAAGAAACAAAATTGATATCATTATCTACTGCCGAAGCAGAATATATTGCTGCTGGTTTGTGTTGTGCTCAGTTGCTATGGATGACACAAACGCTTAAGGATTATGGGATACATGCGAGACATGTTCCTTTGCTTTGTGACAATGAGAGTGCGATTAAGATTGGACACAATCCCGTGCAACACTCTCGCACGAAACACATTGAAGTTCGTCACCATTTTATTCGTGATCACATTGCTAAGGGTGACATTGATCTTAAGCATGTTCGTACTGACAAACAGCTTGCAGATATCTTCACAAAACCACTTGATGAGAAAGTGTTTTGTCGCTTAAGGAGTGAGTTGAACATCATTGATGCTTCAAACTAGGAGTGAAAACTCCATTGATGCATGCAAGGCATGAGCCTAATTGACTAATCCTTGATATTTCTCTTATGATGATGATCATATGTCTTGGACACATTTGCCCCCTTGTGTTGCATCTAACTCCTTGCAGGTACTTGGATGGTATACATTCAACAAGATTATCACACACACTCAAATCATGAGTAATCTTGTCATTGACCAAGTATCTAGCTCTTTGGGAAGTTGAGTTCAAGGAACAAAATTCCACATATCCTTTTTGACACTTTATACATCTAGTATTTCACTCTTGTCATCTTGGATATTCTTGAGTATTTCCTTGCTTGCCTAACCCATGTAGGAAGATGAAATATACAATTGGAAATGGTGCTTCAACTTCATATTCTATGAGCATCAACATCAAGTTCACCTACATGAGTACAAGCAACAACAAGCCCAAGGTATGTTTTTCACATCTTGAAGAAGCTTTGTTCAAAGTCATGAGTACAAGCAGCTTCAAAAGATGTGATCACATCAAATGCTTAATCGAAAAATGGCAACCCCATTTTGAGCTTAAACGATGAGTATGACCTATGATCAAATGTTCTCATTTGACTCCTAAGTCAATATACTCAAACATAGGTGACCTAGTCGCCGACCCCTGTCTAGATGAAGTACATATGTTTTGGAGTTTCTCTGCTTTTCTCATTCAGTTTTCTTGCTTATTTTCAAAAAAAAAACTTCATCTAGCAATCCTTTTATTTCTATTCTTTTGTTTTTTTGTGAATATATTTTTGACTCTGATCAATTCCCTGAAAATCTTTTACAAATTCATTGCAAATCTGTTGAAACATTCCTTGCAAAGTGAGCTGAAATATTTCTGGATTCCCTGAAATTAAACTCGGCGTCACCGACTTAAAACTTTCGGTCTGACCGAAAAAGGATCTGCCCTAAGTCTCTGACTTTCGGACTCACCGATCCATATCAATTCGGTGTCACCGATTTACATTCACCAGGATATCATCTTATGCAGCTCAACTCAATGATTCTTGATGCATGTTTCTTATTGAACAAGATGTGATTCTTAAGGATCCCACTTCTTTCCTTCCATCTTTCCCGCACTTCTGGTTTACTATCCTTTTCGCACTTGATGTCAAGGGGAGAAGATTTAGGGGAGCTTAGGGGAGATTGGAGGATAAGGGAGAAAAGAAAATTTAAAGGAAGAAAAACAATCTTACCTTAAGGGGGAGAGGATCACATCAAAGCTTTGCCATGTCCCATATTGGATATTACATTTGGCATCATTCTTCTGTTTTTGCTTCTCTTGCTCTCACAATTAGTATCTTATGAAAAGCACAATTGGTATCTTATGAAAAGCAAAATCTTTCAGAGCTCATTGAAAATCTTTCAGTCTTGGGAGACATGTTGGCTGATTCAAGCTAGTGCTCAACATGAGACACTCTTTATACATGTCATCCCTGGCTTGGTACTCTTGATGTTCTTGCTATTGGTTGAAGAACTACTCTTGTGTTATCTAACCTTGTTTTCCCAAGTTTATTTCTTCAGGTACAATACCAAGGAACTCCAAGGTAAGTATATGCATCTTGCAGAATGTGCATGATGGTGACTTGCTTGTGAATACTTGTTTGCAAGAAATCACCATGCACATATGCATCATCACTCATTTATCCTCATCTGCTCTGATGCATATAGCCAAGCTGCATGTAGCACATCTTGCTTTTCTCTCATGTGTGCTTGTGGTAGTCCAAAACCAAAAATCTAAAATCTTGCACACTTGTAGGGGAGCCTGTGTACTACATGTTTGTCAAAGCTTTAATGATAATCCTGTCTTTCTTTTAGTAAGCTTTGATATCTTATTTTGTGTGTTGCCATCAATTACCAAAAAGGGGGAGATTGAAAGAACATTTGCTCCCTAGGTGGTTTTGGTAATTAATGACAACATACTTTGTGGTTGGACTAATGCTTTTATCAAGTATGTTTCAGGAAAGTCAATCACTCTGGCATGGCAAAAGGACTAGAAAGGTGGACCCCTAGGATGCTAAGGAAAGGATTGGCAAAAGCTCAAGACTCCATTTTGGTTTAGTGATTCAAGATCACATTCAGTCCATAGGAAAGCCAATACTATTAAAGGGGATGAGGTTATGATGATGATCTGGTTGCTCAAAGTGCTTAGTGATTTATCTCTCAAACTATCAGCAATCTTTCATTCCAACATAAACTCATAAGTAATCTCGGTCCCACCGATTCCATAAACTCACCACACCGAGATGAACCACCTCACCATATAGCCAAACCCTAATAATTTCGGATTTTCCGATTCCAAACTCGGTCTTACGAAATTGGTGTTGCCAAGCTTCAGAACCTTACAGACTCAAATCGGTGTCACCGAGATGAGAAAGTCGGTCCCACCGAGATTGGCAAACCCTAGACTTTGGAAGAATCGGACTAACCGAGATTGTATTTTCGGTCCCACGAAAATCCCAACGTTCACAAGATTTGAACTTTCGGTCTCACCGAGTTGTCAACTTCGGTCCGACCGAGATTGGTCAAATGTGTAACAGTTGGATTTTGTGTGGAGGCTATAAATACCCTCCACCTCCTCTTCATTCGTGGAGAGAGCCATCGAAAGAACTACCACTCCTACCTTACATTTACGAGAAGAAAACTACCTACCCTTGTGTTGAGATCAAGTTGCTCCACTCCCACCATATGAAACTTGATTTCTAGCCTTCCCAAGTTGCTTTCCACTCAATCCTTTCTTCCACCACAGCCAAATCGGTGAGGAGAGTTGAGTGTTGGGAGATTATCATTTGAAGCACAAGAGCAAGGAGTTCATCATCACCAACACCATCTATTACCTTTTGGAGGTGGTGCCTCCTAGATTGGTTAGGTGTCGCTTGGGAGCCTCCGTCAAGATGTGGAGTTGAACCAAGAAGTTTGTAAGGGCAAGGAGATCGCCAACTTCGTGAAGATCTACCCCGAGTAAGGCTAGTCCTCCGTGGACGTAAGCCATGATGGCATAGACAAGGTTGCTTCTTCGTGGACCCTTCGTGGGTGGAGCCCTCCGTGGACTCTCGCAGCCGTTACCCTCCGTGGGTTGAAGTCTCCATCAACGTGGATTGACGATAGCACCACCTATCGGAACCACGAGAAAAATCTCCGTGTCTCCAAATTGCATTTGCTCTTCACAATCCCTTCTTTACTACTTGTGCAATTTACTTTCCGCTGCCCATACTCTAGAATTGCATGTGTAGTATGTTGCTCGACTTGCTTGCATAATGCTTGACTTGATCTTCATTGTGAACTTGCTAAAAACTTGCCCTAATCAAAAGGCTAAACTTTTAAGTTGTCGAGTAGTCTAATCACCCCCCCCCCCTCTAGACACTCTTGCCTTCAACGATCCTACAACGCTCCCTCTAACATCGGGATTGGTGTTAAACCTAAATAATTGTTACTTGGTGTTTGCGTTGAGCATAGACATTATTGGATTATGTTTATCGCAATACGGTTGTTCATTTAAGGAGAATAATGGTTACTCTGTTTATTTGAATAATACCTTCAATGGTCTTGCAGCTAAAATGAATGGTTTATTGAATCTCGACCGTAGTGATACACATGTTCATGCCAAAAGATATAAGATAGTAATGATAGTACCACCTACTTGTGGCACTGCCATTTGAGTCATATTGGTATAAAACGCATGAAGAAGCTCCATGTTGATGGATCTTTTGGACTCACTCATTTTTTGAAAAGTTTGAGACATGCGAACCATGTCTATTAGTATGTATGCATGAAGAAACTCCATGCAGATGGAGCATTTGGACTCACTTGATTTTGAATCACTTGAGACATGCAAATCATACCACATGGGCAAGATGACTGAAAACCCTCGTTTTCAGTAAGATGGAACAAGAAAGCAATTGGAAGTAATACATTTTGATGTGTGCAAATCCAATGAGTCTTTGAAACGCAGATGGATATCGTTATGTTCTTACTTCACAGATGATTTGAGTAGATGTTGAGTATATTTACTTGATGAAACGCAAGTCTGAATTATTGAAAGGTTCAAGTAATTTCAGAGTGAAGTTGATGATCGTCAAGAGGATAAAATTTCTATGATATGATCATAGAGATGAGTATCTGAGTTATGAGTTTGGTATACAATTAAGACATTGTGGAAATTGTTTCACAACTAATACCACCTGGAACACCATAGTGTGATGGTGTGTCCGAACATCATAGCTGCACCCTATAGGATATGGTGCATACCACGATGTCTCTTATCGAATTACCACTATCGTTTATGGGTTAGGCATTAGAGACAATCGCATTCACTTCAAATAGGGCACCACGTAATTTCGTTGAGATGACAGCGTATGAACTACGGTTTAGAGAAACCTAAGCTGTTATTTATTAAAAGTTTGGGGCTGCGAAGCTTATGTGGAAAAGTTTTAGCCTGATAAGCTCAAACCCAAAGCGGATAAATGCAACTTCATAGGACACCCAAAACAGTTGGGTATACCTCCTATTTCAGATTCGGAAGCAAAAGTGATTGTTTCTAGAAACGGGTCCTTTCTCGAGGAAAAGTTTCTCTTGAAAGAATTGAGTGGGAGGATGGTGGAGACTTGATGAGGTTATTGAACCATCACTTCAACTAATCTGTAGCAGGGCACAGGAGGTTGTTCCTGTGGTGCCTACACTAGTTGAATTGGAAGCTGATGATAGTGATCATGAAACTTCGGATCAAGTCACTACCAAACCTCGTAGGTCGACAAGGGCGATATCTTGCTTGGGGTGGTACGGTAATCCTATCTTGGAGGTCATGTTGCTAGACAACAATGAACCTATGAGCTGTGGAGAAGCGATGGTGGGCCCGGATTCCGACAAATGGCTCGAGGCCATAAAATTCGAGAGAGGATCCATGTATAAAACAAAGTGTAGACTTTGGAAGAACTACTTGATGGTCGTAAGGCTGTTGGGTACAGATGGATTTTAAAAGGGAAGACGGACAATGATGGTAAGTGTCACCATTAAGAAAGCTCGGCCTGTCGCTAAGATGTTTTCCGACAAGTTCAAGGAGTTGACTACGATGAGACTTTCTCACTCGTAGCGATGCTAAGAGTCTGTTGAAATTGTATTAGCAGTTCTTGCATTATTTATGAAATCTTGCAGATAGGATGTTAAAAAACATTGTTTCCTCAATGATTTTCTTGAGGAAAGGTTGTATGTGATACAACCATAAGGTTTTGTCAATCCTAAAAGATGCTAACAAGTATGCAAATCTCCAGCAATCCTTCTAAGGACTAGAGTAAGCATCTCGGAGTTGGAATATACGCTTTGATGAGATGATAAAAGATTTTGGGTTTATATAAAGTTTAAGAGAAACTTGTATTTCCAAAGAAGTGAGTGGGAGCACTATAGCATTTCTGATGAGTATATGTTGTTGACATATTGTTGATCGGAAATGATGTAGAATTTCTGGAAAAGCATGTAGATAGGGTTATTTGAAAAGTATTTTTCAATGGAAAACCTGGATTAAGCTACTTGAACATTGAGCATCAAGATCTATAAGGATAGATCAAAATCGCTTGATAGTACTTTCAAATGAGTACGCACCATGACAAGATTTTGAAGGAGTTCAAAATAGATTGGCAAAGAAGGAGTTCTTGGCTGTGTTATAAGGTGTGAGTATTGAGTAAGACTCAAGACCTGACCACGGCAGAAGAGAGAGAAAGGGCAAAGGTCGTCCCCTATGCTTTAGACGTAAGCTCCACAGTATGCTATGTTGTGTACCGCACCTAAAGTGTGCCTTGCCATGAGTCAGTCAAGGGGTACAAGTGTGATCCAGGAATGGATCACAGGACAGCGGTCAAGGTTATCCTTAGTAACTAGTGGACTAAGAAATTTTCTCGATTATGGAGGTGGTAAAAGAGTTCGTCGTAAAGGGTATCCAGATCCCGCTGTTGGTTATTGGCCAAAGAGCTGTCTCGGTCATGTCTGCATGATTCCCGAACCCGTAGGGTCAACACACTTAAGGTTCGATGACGCTAGAGTTGTTATGGGAATTAGTGTGCAGTTGCCGAATGTTGTTCGGAGTCCCGGATGAGATCCCGGACGTCACGAGGAGTTCCGGAATGGTCTGGGGGTAAAGATTTATATATGGGAAGTCCTATTTTGACCACCGGAAAATGTTCGGGATTTTTCGGTATTGTACCGGGAAGGTTCTAGAAGGTTCTGGAGTGGGGCCCACCTGCATGGGGGGACCCACATGAACGTGGGTAGTGGGGTCAAGGCCCCACACCCCTGGTCACGGCGCACCAAGATCCCCCCTTAGAAGGAATAAGATCATATCCCGAAGGGATAAGATCAAGGTCCCTAAAAAGGGGGGATAACAATCGGTAGGGAAGGAAATGATGGGATTCCTTTCCTCCCACCTTTGCCAACGCCCCAATGGACTTGGAGGGCAAGAAACCAGCCCCCTACACTCCTATATATAGTGGGAAGGCGCATGGAAGCAACACCCCTTGCCCCTGGCGCAGCCCTCCCCCTCTCCAACTCCACCTCCTCCTCAGTAGTGCTTGGCGAAGCCCTGCCGGAGGACTGCAAGCTCCACCACCACGCCGTCGTGCTGCCGGAGCTCTCCCTCAACTTCTCCTCTCCCCTTGATGGATCAATAAGGAGGACACGTCCCTGGGCTGTACGTGTGTTGAACGCGGAGGCGCCGTCCGTTCGGCGTTAGATCGGATCTTCCGCGATTTGAATTGCCGCGAGTACGACTCCCTCATCTGCGTTCTTGTAACGCTTCTGCATCGCGATCTTCAAGGGTATGAAGATGCACTCCCCTCTCTCTCATTGCTAGTCTCTCCATAGATTGATCTTGGTGATGCGTAGAAAATTTTGAATTATTGCTACGTTCCCCAACATAGAATACCAGATGAACATATTATTTAAGCGATTTGCAGCGTAGTAGTAAAATTGATAGCAAAAGATGAAAGGGTAATGTACGGACACATACATTTTTTGGCAGAGGGTATGATTATCTTTTCTGTGAGATAATATGAGGACATGGTAATTGTTTGATGCAATTTATAGGTAAAATATGTGAGCATATCGCAGAAGAAGATGTAGATGCTAGAGTAGGTTGTGCATACAAAGCCAGGGAGGGAAGCATTATAGAGTACCACCGCGCATAAGAAAGGTTTGCAAATTTACCAGCCATGAATGAATAATACGCCCTGATTGCAAGCTTCAAGGAGAGAGGGGCAGTTTCCAGCAGAGGAGGGCCATGATTGCAAGGTTGAAGGAGGGCACAGCAGTTTCAAGCAGGCAAAGAGTCTGCTCTCCCTCGCCCCCACCTTTCTTCACATCGTGATTCGGTCACGCGCTGCTGATACGTCTCCAATGTATCTATAACTTTTGATTGTTTCATGCTATTATATTACCAGTTTTGGATGTTTAATGGGCTTTACTAAGCACTTTTATATTATTTTTGGGACTAACCTATTAACCAGAGGCCTAGCCCAAATTGTTGTGTTTTGCCTATTTCAGTGTTCCGCGGAAAAGGAATATCAAATGGAGGCCAAACGGAATGAAACCTTCGGGAGAGTTATTTTTGGAACAAACGCAATCCAGGAGACTTGGAGTGGACATCAAGAAACAAACGAGGCGGCCACGAGGTAGGAGGGCGCGCCCTGATAACCCACAAGTATAGGGGATCGCAACAGTTTTCGAGGGTAGAGTATTCAACCCAAATTTATTGATTCGACACAAGGGGAGCCAAAGAATATTCTCAAGTATTAGTAGTTGAGTTGTCAATTCAAACACACCTAGATAACTTAGTATCTGCAACAAAGTATTTAGTAGCAAAGTAGTATGGAAGTAATGGTAACGGTAGCAAAAGTAACAGTAGCAATTTTGTAGTAATTGTAACAGCAGCGACGGTAAAGTAACTAAGTAAAGAGAAATATGTGAAAGGCTCATAGGCATTGGATCAGTGATGGATAATTATGTCGGATGTGATTCCTCATGTAATAGTTATAACATAGGGTGACACAGAACTAGCTCCAGTTCATCAATGTAATGTAGGCATGTATTCCGAATATAGTCATACGTGCTTATGGAAAAGAACTTGCATGACATCTTTTGTCCTACCCTCCCGTGGCAGCGGGGTTCTATTGGAAACTAATGGATATTAAGGCCTCCTTTTAATAGATTACCGGACCAAAGCATTAACACTTAGTGAATACATGAACTCCTCAAACTACGGTCATCACCGGTAAGTATCCTGATTATTGTCACTTCGGGGTTAACGGATCATAACACATAATAGGTGACTATAGACTTGCAAAATAGGATCAAGAACTCACATATATTCATGAAAACGTAATAGGTTCAGATCTGACATCATGGCACTCGGGCCCTAGTGACAAGCATTAAGCATAGCAAAGTCATAGCAACATCAATCTCAGAACATAGTGGATACTTGTAACGCCCCGAGACCGATGCTCTAGTTGCCTTCCATTTATTTTAGTTGTTGTCGTGTGTTTATTATGTTTGTTCCTATGTTCATGTTGAGTGCTTGTCATATTTTGCTTCTTGCATCATGCTATTTGTTAATTGTATGTTGCCATCCTTGTTGTTGCCATGATCATCTTGCTTTGTCATATGCTTCATGATGTGCTATTGCATTTTGTCATTGTTGTTGCATTTGCATCATGATCATCTTTGTTGTGTGCTTGTTATCTTTGTGAACTCCTTCTCCTCTTCTTCTTTGCTGTTCCATCTTTCCCTTCCATCTAAACCATCATCAAGTGCATCACCCCATCACTAGCTTCTTCCTTTCAATTCTCACACATTTCTTGCAAGTGGCATTTTTCTGTCCTCAATAAATGTTCATTCTTTTCCTATAAATCCTGCACTTTGCCTATATCCTCTCTGCTAATTTTCAGCCCATTTGAAAGTGTTTTGGTTGGGTTCAAAAATGGCTCAAGTTTGAATTTAATTCAAACTTGGATTATTTTTCTACCTCTAAAAATTCCCAACTCAATTTTATCAAATACTACATAATTCATGGACTCTAGGGGTATATTCATTTCTTCCTAATACCTCTCTTTTTCCTCTATGCCTTTTGCTCTTTTATTCTGGTTGAAGAAATAAAAGGAAGCGATAAGGCAGCAGAAGAACCCAAAGAGCGCAGCCCAGCTCACCTCCCACGCAGCCCACCTGGCCCAACTCTGTTCACGGCCACCTGCCCCGTTGCGTCACCGTCTCTGTTCCAGAGATAGAGCGCTCGCGTTTGCGCCGTGAGCTTCACGGACGCCGAGGTCGCGCCGTCTTCTTCCCTCCTTTTAAGCCAGCAGCCACGCCCTAGGGTTCCCCCCTTTTCCCTCTTTCCCCCTCAGCCGCCGCCACCTCTATTTTCTCCGTTCGTCTCCTCCTTCGATCCCAAGTGAGGAAGCAGAGAGTGTTCAGAGAAGAACCACCGAGCGCGTTTCGCCGTCGTTTGTGAGGCCTCCTCGTCGTATTCTTCAACTTCAAGCAAGGCCAGGAGCAAGAAGGGTCCAAGGATGCCGCGATCTTCTTCCTCGACTTCGTCTGCTTCCTCTGCGTCGCCAAGTCACGCGCCTGGCATCCTCCCCTGCTTCCTTTTTCCTCGGACAGGAACCGCGTCAGGTTCAGAGCTCGTCCGCGTCGCTGCTGGTTCGTCTCCGTGGCCGTCTGCGTGTCCTAGGGTGAGCTAGGTATACCTCCTTCCCTTCTTCTTCTTTCTATCGCGTTTAGGTCTCCAGAGTCACTAATAGGTCCATGCCATCGTCGTGCTCTCAATGCTCCGGCTATATCTGAAACTTTTAGTGTAGTTGCTGTTCCTCTGCATCACCCGCAGGTCAAGTCCCACGCTCACGCAGCATGCTCGCGTCTTCGCATCTCCCAGCACAGTCATCGCCTCGCCGTGCCTCGCTCCAGCGGCCGAGACGAGCTCCTGCTCGAGCTCGTTCTCGAAGCTCTTGTTCTGCCGCTCGCGCACACGCATCTGCACACCCGAACACCGCAGCTCGCCCGTCATTGTCTTATAGCCGTAGTCGCTGCCGCGTTTGCTCACCGACGACACCTCCGACTACCCTGTGTGTTCACTGGAGTCATGGCCCTTTTCCTCCACTAACAAGCAGCTAGCGCAGTGGCTAGTAGCGATGCATCCATTCATGAGGTCCTGGGTTCAAGCCCAGCTCTCTCCTTCCCTTTTCATTTTTGTTGTTGTTGTTGTTTCAGTTATTCCACATGCACACTCACCCTTGCTGCATCAGCAAGTTTCGCTGCTCGTTTGCGTCCAGCCACGGCCACAGAGGAAGCCATCTCTGTTAACGTTTTCAGTTTCGTCAGATCAATGCCAGAACATAGTTCATTTTGAGTGTAAGGCATTCCTTAGCAAAGTTCTATCTTAGCCCATCTGGTTAGATTAGCAGGTTTTGCACTCAGACAACCAGGGATCAAATCCCCACGCCAACATGTTTTTGCACCAGTTTCGGCTCACCCAGATCAAGCCCTTGTTCTTCTTCATGTCGCGCCTAGCCCCTCTTTTGTCGATAACACTTGTATCCCAGTGGTCTTGAATCCTGTGAGACCCTTTTTCTACACTGTCTCCTTTTAATTTTTTCCCACACACACTCTTCCATTTCGGCCAGTCCATCTTGGGCTTTGCACAAGTTGCATTCAGCCGTAGACGCGTTTTTTTCCATTCGTGATTTTGTCACATATCCGATTGCATGCATATTTTCATATATGCCATTAAAAATTGCATTGCTCATATCTAAATATCCAAGCATCCAAATGAAACATGTCATGTACGTAAAATGCTTATAATTTCATGTACTTTCACAATATCCAACTTACATCCATGTTAAAATATTTAAAATTGCTGCTTGTATTAATTTGCTCATTTGTCGTGCTAAAATGATTTAATTCATAATTAAATAACCGTAGCTCGGTTTTAAATAAACTTTATATGTAAATGGGGTGGAAAAATGTCTAGATTAACATGGTCCACTTTATTTTCCTGTTTAACAACTTTAAAATATGGTTTAGGGCAGAACAGTACCAAATTCGAATATTGCTTATGGGGATTTTCCGGAATTGTTGTTTATTCTTCCGGCCTCATTTAAACTTGCCTAGTTAGGTAGTTTCATTATGCTTCACTCCTTGCCATGTTTAACAATATTTAATATTGATGAGTAGCATAACCGAGAGATAACTAAATAATTGATGTGGTGTTTCGTCAATATGCAACTCGTTGCATATTGAGCTCCACTTAACTTGTAGTATTGTTTGTTGCACTTTGCCATGCCTCATTAAACCGGACATGCATCATACTTGATTGTGCATCATGCCATGCTTATGTGATGGTTGTTTACTATGTTGTTTGCTTCTTTCCGGTTTGCTTCTCTCGTTAGCTTCGGTTTCGTTCCGGAGTTGTGAGGATTCATTCGACTACTCCCGTTCGTCTTCTTCATGGACTCGTTCTTCTTCCTTGCGGGATTTCAGGCAAGATGACCGTTACCCTGGATCTCACTACTATCATTGCTATGCTAGTTGCCTCGTTCTTTCGCTATGCTGCGCTACCTATTACCTGTTTGTCAAGCCATCCCATGTTGCCATGAACCTCTAACCTTTGACACCATTCCTAGCAAACCGTTGTTTGGCTATGTTACCGCTTTTGCTCAGCCCTTCTTATAGCGTTGCTAGTTGCAGGTGAAGTTGAAGATTTCTCCATGGTGGACAGGATTTTGGTTGGGATATCACAATATGTCTTATATTCTTAATGCATCTATATATTTGGTAAAGGGTGGAAGGCTCGGCCTTATGCCTGGTGTTTTGTTCCACTCTTGCCGCCCTAGTTTCCGTCATACCGGTGTTATGTTCCCGGATTTTGCGTTCCTAACGCGGTCGGGTGATTTATGGGACCCCCGACGAGTTCGCTTTGAATAAAACTTGTCCAAAGAAGGCCCAACATTGACTTTTACCATTTGCCTCACCACCACCTACTTTTTCCCTTGGGAGTCGCTCTCTCGAGGTCATCTTTATTCAGCCCCGGGCCAATGCTTGTCTAAGTGTTGGTCCAAACTAGAGCGCTTTGCGCGCCACCTCAAGGAAACTTGAGGTCCGGTTTTTAGTTATACGGACTGCTCATCCGGTCGTGGCTCGAGATTTAGATCTGCGGCTACTATCGGGATGTCGGCCTGCGGGAGGTCTTGCTGGTCTTGTTTTACCATTGTCGAAATGTCTTGATGTACCGGATTCCGAGACCGATCGGGTCTTCTGGGTGAAGGTCTATTCTTCGATGATCGCGAGAGCTTGTCATGGGCTAAGTTGGGACACCCTGCGCAGGTATAAACTTTCGAGAGCCGTGCCCGCGGTTATGTGGCAGATGGGAATTTGTTAATGTCCGGTTGTAGATAACTTGACACTTGATCCGAATTAAAACGCATCAACCGAGTGTGTAGCCGTGATGGTCTCTTCTCGGTGGAGTCCGGGAAGTGAACACGGTCTTTGGGTTATGTTTGACGTAAGTAGGTGTTCAGGATCACCTCTTGATCATTGCTAGTTGACGACCGTTCCTTTGTTTCTCTTCTCGCTCTCATTTGCGTATGTTAGCCACCATATATGCTTAGCCGCTGCTGCAACCTCACCACTTTACCCCTTCCTTTCCCTTTAAGCTTTGCTAGTCTTGATACCCATGGTAATGGGATTGCCGAGTCCTCGTGGCTCACGGATACTTCAAAACCAGTTTGCGGTGCCTATGTTACCGAAAGGTGATGCAACCAAGCTCAAGGAGGAGCTCGATGAAGATCTTGCCCTTTGTGTTGTTTCGTTCTAGTTGATCGATAGTGGAGCCGGTTGGGGTCGATCGGGGACCTTTATCGCATTTGGGGTTCTTCTTTTATTTTGGGTTCCGTAGTCGGACCTTGATTGTATCTGAATGATGTAATGCTTTATTCATGTATTTGTGTGAAGTGGCGATTGTAAGCCAACTATGTATCTCTTTCCTTATGTATTACATGGGTTGTGTGAAGATTACCTCACTTGCGACATTGCTTTCAATGCGGTTATGCCTCTAAGTCGTGCTTCGACACGTGGGAGATATAGCCGCATCGAGGGCGCTACAAGTTGGTAATCGAGCCTTCCCGACCTTAGGAGCCCCACCGCTTGATCGTTTTAATGGCGAGTTGTGTCTAGAAAAATGTTTTGAGTCATTTAGGATTATATATATCGGAGAGTTAGGAATTCTTTTTACTCCTCGGTCCTTCGACCTTCGGTGAGGTCTCTGACGTGAGTTTTGACTCTTCTCTTCTCAAATTTCACTAAATTTTTTTAGGATCACGCGGGTATCTTAGAATCGTTCCGATGGTTTTATGATGACAACATTGTCTTGGTGCCTCCCGTCAGCAGGGGTTTTTTTTTGGAGGTGTCCCGGGGAGTTGAGCTCCGAGGTGTTGTCGTCATAATTTTATCGTTGCAGTTCTGGAATACCTGAGTTTAGTACGCCGACATCAAAAATCTCTTTTATGCAGTTGTTGGTGAGATAACCCGCTAACCCAATCTTGAGGTGAGTACAGAGTATTGCCATGACTTGTATAATGGATGCTTTTGAAGGTTGAGGTACACGATTTCGAAGGTTTCTTGGTTATGTGTTGACGGATGGATACAATTTGGATGTAGGTATTGTTAGTTTGGGTGAGATATATTGCTTCCCCTGTATCCCCAACACCTGATTGCATAACCAGAAAGTTTCGGGAGTTTATAGGTGGGAATTCAAGTAGTTCCTAGAATATCTTTCCGACAGATGCATGATATGTGATTGGGTAAATCTCTATCATATGTATTTGTTTCCGGCTTATTCTGCAAGCCAAATCCTTTGTTTTGTGTTATTTGTGGTATTCGAGTTGCTTCAATGTCAAGTGTTGATTCCATACCTTTCCGAAATGGTGTTCTCATACTCCGATGTGAATACCAATCCTTCTCGACAATCGAGATTGTCATGTCAATCCTTTTCAACCGGCGTGTTTCTCTTCAAGTGGATCCGATCACTTCAACATCAGCAAGACTAATTATCATTTCTTCTCAACGGTGTTTGTTTCATCCGTCTCCAAGTTGCCTTTGTTTTTCCTGCCCACCCACCCCTTTTTCCTCAAGGACTAAGATTTCTTTACCAAGTATCCATTTATTCATGTGAAGTCTCTTCATTCTTTTCAATCAATGTTTTTATCCGGTGATTTCCCATGAAGATGCTCAACAGTTTCAAGTTCATCATCCTTCATTGTTATTTCTTCTCTGGTGGATCCAATTCGAGCTTTTGATATTCATCATATCCCTTTCCTTGTTTCAAATGCTTTTTAATACCGGTGCACCTCTTAATCTTTCACTTCTCGTTATTCATTTGTTCTGGAGTACTGAAGATATCTTGGAAGATTTGTGTTTCCATTCTTAATCCGTTCAAGCCATTGGAGATTGTTATCTCATTCAAGCCATTTAATTCAACCGGTGCAACATCTATTTTAAATCTTTTCAACGGTGTTCTTTTGAGTGGGCCCTAACCCACAGGTCTTTTCCCAGGATCTTACCTGACTCTTCTAATTCTTCCGGAGTTATTCTCAATTCTTTTCAAGTTTGACGTAAGAATGAGTTATCATCAGTCAAATGCTTTTCTCCAAGATCTTTCAAATTCTTTTCATAGTTGGCTCAACCTCTTCACTTTTGATTCTTCCGGTGTGCCTCAATAATTCTTGGTGGTGTTTCTCGTTGTCATTCTCATCATTTGAAGACCGAAGAAGGATTTCTCTTAAATCTTGCTCCATTCTCTTCAAGATTCATGGTCCTAGCTTGATGCCATCCTCTCATAATTGCTTTCGATTGAGACAACTCTTTTCTTACCATCCGGAGCATTGCATGACTTGTTTTCCATTTCTTCCCTCCGAAGGCCATCATTTCATAATTCTTCATTCTCAGCGTGTGGCTATCGTTCTCCAAATCTTATCGGTGAATCGTTCAAATATCCTCTAATCAGTTCATGATCGCTTCGTTCTCATGCATCTAAATCCCCTCAAGTATCTTCATTCATTTTCCAATTCTTCCCGGTGAATTGTGCCTTTGCTACGTTCATTTTCAATTCTTACGGTGGTTCGTTCAAGATTTCACCTCTTTCGTTATCATTTAATTCATTCGTTCTTTCCAATCCTACCGGTGGATTGTTGAAGACCTTCTCAAGTTTACGCCATATCTCTCTTAATCCTTTCTATGAGAATAAGTAGTATGCAAAATCCATTGCTTGTCGTCAATTTAATTTGATGAAGGATAAGCATATAATAAATCTTATTCTTATTTCCTCGAGGTGATTCAATTATTTTCTTCCGGAGATTATTCATGATGAATAAATTCTTGTTTACAAGTGATTCATCTTTCTTTCCGGAGTTGGTCATCATATCACATTCTCGGTTCGAGATGCTTCATCTTTTCTTTTCCGGAGTTCCAAGTTTTCCGCATTATTGTCGCGAAGCTCATTCTAAATCATTGCAAGATACACCTTGTGTTTTCAACTTCTCCTTCTTTCCACCATCCTTTTAATACCGGAGTTTCTTCATAGTGGTTCCTCAAGGATTCTTTTCATTCTTCAATTGTTCTTCAAGATTTCTCTTGAAGTTATGACCCGCCAAGCTATACTCAAAATTAAACATGGTGCTTAACACATGTTTTGTTTTGTGGAGTTCAAGTATTCTTCATCTTGCATTTCGAAGTGCAATTCTTTCTACCTTATCTTTTGAGGTGGTATTATATCATTCGTGACAATATCCTTCATGTTTCATGATTCATATGTTGTCAAGAATGAGGTATTTTAAATCCATCAATCCCTTTGTTGGAGTTATCTTGGTAAAGATTTCACCTAAAGCCTTCCCTAAGGAATGTTGCTATTATGGTGTTTATCAATGATCCGAGTTTTCTCCTACCCTCTCGGCGAAAGAAGTTTTCATCTCTTCTTTGATCTCAACAAGCAATTGTTTTTCGTTAGTGGCCGGTTGTCACCTCATAATTTAGAGATGTTTTCCATAAGCCCACAACAAGCTTGTGCTTCTCGTTGTTGATTTTCCAACAACTCCGTTTGATCCTTCTTTGCAAGGATGCTTTCCAAGTTCACTTGTGGCAAAAGTTGTCATTTTCCTCTCCGTCCATTTATCCCAACGGTCTATCTTCTATTCTTTCTTCTGAAGGCATTGTGATGTTGCTCTTTTCACTCTTCACCTCGTTTTGTGAGGATCGTGTTCTTTTCTTGCTTATCCTTTTAACCAGAGTGGTTTCGAATTCTATCTTGTCCATTAAACTCTTGATTCATGTCTTTGCAACCTTCAAGTCCTCGTAATTCTCCTTGTTCCTCTTTTCTAACGGATTGTCTGCAATCTCGTTCATCTCTGTTGTACTCTTTCTTTTAAATTGCTCAACATCTCAAGGTTCATGGTTTCACTCGTTTGTCGAAGAAGCAACTTAGTTCACCTCTTATCTTCCTCTTCCTTTTCCCTCCGGTGCCATCCTAGATCTCGGGGCGAGATCTTCTCATAATGGTGGAGTGTTGTAGCCTCGAGACCGATGCTCTAGTTGCCTTCCATTTATTTTAGTTGTTGTCGTGTGTTTATTATGTTTGTTGCTATGTTCATGTTGAGTGCTTGTCATATTTTGCTTCTTGCATCATGCTATTTGTTAATTGTATTTTGCCATCCTTGTTGTTGCCATGATCATCTTGCTTTGACATATGCTTCATGATGTGCTATTGCATTTTGTCATTGTTGTTGCATTTGCATCATGATCATCTTTGTTGTGTGCTTGTTATCTTTGTGAACTCCTTCTCCTCTTCTTCTTTGCTGTTCCATCTTTCCCTTCCATCTAAACCATCATCAAGTGCATCACCCCATCACTAGCTTCTTCCTTTCAATTCTCACACATTTCTTGCAAGTGGCATTTTTCTGTCCTCAATAAATGTTCATTCTTTTCCTATAAATCCTGCACTTTGCCTATATCCTCTCTGCTAATTTTCAGCCCATTTGAAAGTGTTTTGGTTGGGTTCAAAAATGGCTCAAGTTTGAATTTAATTCAAACTTGGATTATTTTTCTACCTCTAAAAATTCCCAACTCAATTTTATCAAATACTACATAATTCATGGACTCTAGGGGTATATTCATTTCTTCCTCATACCTCTCTTTTCCTCTGTGCCTTTTGCTCTTTTATTCGGTTGAAGAAATAAAAGGCGAAGCGATAAGGCAGAACTCAACCAGCCGCAGCAGCCAGCTCACCTCCCACGCAGCCCACTGGCCCAACTCTGCTCACGGCCACCGCCCGTTCGCCACCGCCTCTGCTTCGAGATAGGCGCTCAGCGCTTCTTGCCCGTGAGCTTCACGGACGCCGAGGTCGCGCCTGTCTTCTTCCCTCCTTTTAAGCCAGCAGCCACGCCCTAGGTTCCCCCCTTTTCCCTCTTTCCCCTCGGCCGCCGCCACCTCTATTTTCTCCGTTCGTCTCCTCCTTGATTCCAAGTGAGGAAGCGAGAGTGTTTAGAGAAGAACCACCGAGCGCGTTCATTGCGTCGTTTGTGAGGCCTCCTCGTCGTCTTCTTCAACTTCAAGCAAGGCCAGGAGCAAGAAGGGTCCAAGGATGCCGCGATCTTCTTCCTCGACTTCGTCTGCTTCCTCTGCGTCGCCAAGTCACGCGCCTGGCATCCTCCCCTGCTTCCTTTTTCCTCGGACAGGAACCGCGTCAGGTTCAGAGCTCGTCCGCGTCGCCGCTGGTTCGTCTCCGTAGCCGTCTGCGTGTCCTAGGGTGAGCTAGGTATACCTGCTTCCCTTCTTCTTCTTTCTGTCGCGTTTAGGTCTCCAGAGTCACTAATAGGTCCATGCCATCGTCGTGCTCTCGATGCTCCGGCTATATCTGAAACTTTTAGTGTAGTTGTTGTTCCTCTGCATCACCCGCAGGTCAAGTCCCGCGCTCACGCAGCATGCTCGTGTCTTCGCATCTCCCAGCACAGTCATCGCCTCGCCGTGCCTCGCTGCAGCGGCCGAGACGAGCTCCTGCTCGAGCTCGTTCTCGAAGCTCTTGTTCTGCTGCCACAGCGCACGATCTGCACACCCGAACACCGTAGCTCGCCCGTCGTTGTCTTATAGCCGTAGTCGCTGCCGCGTTTGCTCGCCGACGACACCTCCGACTACCCTGTGTGTTCACTGGAGTCATGGCCCTTTTCCTCCACTAACAAGCAGCTAGCGCAGTGGCTAGTAGCGATGCATCCATTCATGAGGTCCCGGTTCAAGCCCGGCTCTCTCCTTCCCTTTTCATTTTGTTGTTGTTGTTGTTTCATTATTCCACATGCACACTCACCCTTGCTGCATCGGCAAGTTTTGCTGCTTCGTTAAGGCGTCCAGCCACGGCCATAGAGGAAGCCATCTCTGTTAACGTTTTCAGTTTCGTCAGATCAACGCCAGAACATAGTTCATTTTGAGTGTAAGGCATTCCTTAGCAAAGTTCTATCTTAGCCCATCTGGTTAGATTAGCAGGTTTTGCACTCAGACAACCAGGGATCAAATCCCCACGCCAACATCTTTTTGCACCAATTTCGGCTCACCCAGATCAAGCCCTTGTTCTTCTTCATGTCGCGCCTAGCCCCTCTTTTGTCAGCATAACACTTGTATCCCAGTGGTCTTCGAATCCCAGGAGACCCTTTTTTCTACACTGTCTCCTTTTAATTTTTTTCCCTCACACACACTCTTCCATTTCGGGCCAGGTCCATCTTGGGCTTTGCACAGTGCGTTGCATTCAGCCGTAGACGTTTTTTTTCATTCTGTGATTTTGTCACATATCCAGTGCATGCATATTTTCATATATGCCATTAAAAATTGCATTGCTCATATCTGAATATCCAAGCATCCAAATGAAACATGTCATGTATGTAAAATGCTTAGAATTTCATGTACTTTCACAATATCCAACTTACATCCATGTTAAAATATTTAAAATTGCTGCTTGTATTAATTTGCTCATTTGTCGTGCTAAAATGATTTAATTCATAATTAAATAACCGTAGCTCGGTTTTAAATAAACTTTATATGTAAATGGGGTGGAAAAATGTCTAGATTAACATGGTCCACTTTATTTTCCTGTTTAACAACTTTAAAATATGGTTTAGGGCAGAACAGTACCAAATTCGAATATTGCTTATGGGGATTTTCCTGAATTGTTGTTTGTTCTTCCTACTCATTTAAACTTGCCTAGTTAGGTAGTTTCATTATGCTTCACTCCTTGCCATGTTTAACAATATTTAATATTGATGAGTAGCATAACCGAGAGATAACTAAATAATTGATGTGGTGTTTCGTCAATATGCAACTCGTTGCATATTGAGCTCCACTTAACTTGTAGTATTGTTTGTTGCACTTTGCCATGCCTCATTAAACCGGACATGCATCATACTTGATTGTGCATCATGCCATGCTTATGTGATGGTTGTTTACTATGTTGTTTGCTTCTTTCCGGTTTGCTTCTCTCGTTAGCTTCGGTTTTGTTCCGGAGTTGTGAGGATTCGTTCGACTACTCCCGTTCGTCTTCTTCATGGACTCGTTCTTCTTCCTTGCGGGATTTCAGGCAAGATGACCGTTACCCTGGATCTCACTACAATCATTGCTATGCTAGTTGCCTCGTTCTTTCGCTATGCTGCGCTACCTATTACCTGTTTGTCAAGCCATCCCATGTTGCCATGAACCTCTAACCTTTGACACCATTCCTAGCAAACCGTTGTTTGGCTATGTTACCGCTTTTGCTCAGCCCTTCTTATAGCGTTGCTAGTTGCAGGTGAAGTTGAAGATTTCTCCATGGTGGACAGGATTTTGGTTGGGATATCACAATATGTCTTATATTCTTAATGCATCTATATATTTGGTAAAGGGTGGAAGGCTCGACCTTATGCAGTGTTTTGTTCCACTTTGCCGCCCTAGTTTCCGTCATACCGGTGTTATGTTCCCGGATTTTGCGTTCCTAACGCGTCGGGTGATTTATGGGACCCCCGACGGTTCGCTTTGAATAAAACTTGTCCAAAGAAGGCCCAACATTGACTTTTACCATTTGCCTCACCACCACCTACTTTTTCCTTGGGAGTCCCTCTCTCGAGGGTCATCTTTATTCAGCCCCGGCCAATGCTTGTCTAAGTGTTGGTCCAAACTAGAGCGCTTTGCGCGCCACCTCAAGGAAACTTGAGGTCCGGTTTTAGTTATGCGGACTGCTCATCCGGTCGTGGCACGAGGCGAGATATCTTGCGCTACTATCGGGATGTCGGCAGCCGGAGGTCTTCTTGGTCTTGTTTTACCATTGTCGAAATGTCTTGATGTACCGGATTCCGAGACGATCGAGTCTTCTGGGTGAAGGTCTATTCCTTCGATGATCGCGAGAGCTTGCCATGGGCTAAGTTGGGACACCCTACGGGTATAAACTTTCGAGAGCCGTGCATGGTTATGTGGCGATGGGAATTTGTTAATGTCGGTTGTAGATAACTTGACACTTGATCCGAATTAAAACGCATCAACCGAGTGTGTAGCGTGATGGTCTCTTCTCGTGGAGTCCGGAAGTGAACATGGTCTTTGGGTTATGTTTGGCGTAAGTAGGTGTTCGTGATCACCTCTTGATCATTGCTAGTTGACGACCGTTCCTTTGTTTCTCTTCTCGCTCTCATTTGCGTATGTTAGCCACCATATATGCTTAGCCGCTGCGCAACCTCACCACTTTACCCTTCCTTTCCTTTAAGCTTTGCTAGTCTTGATACCCATGGTAATGGGATTCTTGAGTCCTCGTGGCTCACGGATACTTCAAAACCAGTTTGCGGTGCCTATGTTACCGAAAGGTGGCGAACCAAGCTCAAGGAGGAGCTCGATGAAGATCTTGCCCTTTGTGTTGTTTCATTCTAGTTGATCGATAGTGGAGCCCAGTTGGGGTTGATCGGGGACCTTTGTCGCATTTGGGGTTCTTCTTTTATTTTGGGTTCCGTAGTCGGACCTTGATTGTATCTGAATGATGTAATGCTTTATTCATGTATTTGTGTGAAGTGGCGATTGTAAGCCAACTATGTATCTCTTTCCCTTATGTATTACATGGGTTGTGTGAAGATTACCTCACTTGCGACATTGCTTTCAATGCGGTTATGCCTCTAAGTCGTGCTTCGACACGTGGGAGATATAGCCGCATCGAGGGCGTTACAATACCAGGGATCAAACCCTAACAAAACTAACTCGATTACATGGTAAATCTCATCCAACCCATCACCGTCCAGCAAGCCTACGATGGAATTACTCACGTACGGTGGTGAGCATCATGAAATTGGTGATGGAGGATGGTTGATGATGATGACGGCGACGAATCCCCCTTTCCGGAGCCCCGAACGGACTCCAGATCAGCCCTCCCGAGAGAGTTTCGGGCTTGGCGGTACCTCCGTATCGTAAAACGCGATGAATCTTTCTCTCTGATTTTTTTTCTCCCCGAACGTGAATATATGGAGTTGGAGTTAAGGTCGGTGGAGCTTCAGGGGGCCCACGAGGCAGGGGGCGCGCCCTAGGGGAGGCGCGCCCCCCACCCTCGTGGACAGGGTGTGGGCCCCCTGACGTTGATTCTTTCGCCAATATTTTTTAATAAATCCAAAAAGTTGCTCTGTGGATTTTTAGGTCATTCCGAGAACTTTTATTTCTTCACAAAAATAAAACCATGGCAGTTCTGCTGAAAACAACGTCAGTCCGGGTTAGTTCCATTCAAATCATGCAATTTAGAGTCCAAAACAAGGGCAAAAGTGTTTGGAAAAGTAGATACGACGGAGACGTATCATGCCCCAGGGGGGTGGGCGCGCCCCCACCCTCATGGGCCCCTCATGGCTCCCCTGACCGACTTCCTTCGCCTATATATCCATATACCCTAAAAACATCCAGGAGCACCATGAAACTCTATTTCCACCGCCGCAACCTTCTGTACCCGTGAGATCCCATCTTGGGGCCTTTTCCGGCGCTCCGCCGAAGGGGAAATCGATCATGAAGGGCTTCTAGATCAACATCATAGCCTCTCCGATGAAGTGTGAGTAGTTTACCACAGACCTTCGGGTCCATAGTTATTAGCTAGATGGCTTCTTCTCTCTCTTTGATTATCAATACAAAGTTCTCCTCGATCTTCTTGGAGATCTATTCGATGTAACTCTTTCTGCGGTGTGTTTGTCAAGATCCGATGAATTGTGGGTTTATGATCAAGATTATCTATGAGAAATATTTGAACCTCCTCTGAATCCGTTTATGTATGATTTGTTATCTTTGCAAGTCTCTTCGAATTATTAGTTTGGTTTGGCCTACAAGATTGATCTCTCTTGCAATGGGAGAAGTGCTTAGCTTTGGGTTCAATCTTGCGGTGTCCTTTCCCAAAGGATGTTAGGGCAACAAGGCATGTATTGTATTGTTGCCATCGAGGATAAAAAGATGGGGTTTATATCATATTGCTTGAGTTTATCCCTCTACATCATGTCATCTTGCCTAATGCGTTACTCTGTTCTTATGCACTTAATACTCTAGATGCATTCTAGATAGCGGTCGATGTGTGGAGTAATAGTAGTAGATGCAGAATCGTTTCGATCTACTTGTCGCGGATGTGATTCCTATATACATGATTATGCCTAGATATTCTCATAACTATGCACTTTTCAATCAATTGCTCGATAATAATTTGTTCACCCACCGTAATACTTATGCTATCTTGAGAGAAGCCACTAGTGAAACCTATGGCCCACGGGTCTATTTTCCATCATATAAGTTTCCGATCTATTTTATTTTGCAATCTTTACTTTCCAATGTATATCATAAAAATAACAAAAATATCTTATTATTATCTCTATCAGATCTCACTTTTGCAAGTGACTGTGAAGGGATTGACAACCCCTTTATCGCGTTGGTTGCGAGGTTCTTATTTGTTTGTGTAGGTACGAGGGATTTGCATGTAGCCTCCTACTGGATTGAGACCTTGGTTCTTAAAACTGAGGGAAATACTTATGCTACTTTGCTGCATCACCCTTTCCTCTTCAAGGGAAAACCAACACATGCTCAAGAGGTAGCAGTTGCGCGTTGCCGTCGAACCCTCTGCGGGCTCCCACCGTCATGCCGGCCCCAAACCCTACCAGCGCCTGGATCCTGCTCCTGCGGTAACAGGGATCGACCGGATGGACTTGATCCATCCCTGTCAGCAACCTGACAAGTGGAGCAGCAGCTCAAGGCCAAGAGGAGGAGAACGTCATGTTGGAAATATGCCCTAGAGGCAATAACAAAAGTATTATTATATTTCATTGTTCATGATAATTGTCTTTTGTTCATGCTATAACTGTATTATCCGGAAATCGTAATACACGTGTGAATACTTAGACCCCAATATGTCCCTAGTGAGCCTCTAGTTGACTAGCTCGTTGTGATCAATAGATGGTCATGGTTTCCTGACTATGGACATTGGATGTCGTTGATAACGGGATCACATCATTAGGAGAATGATGTGATGGACAAGACCCAATCCTAAGCATAGCATAAAAGATCGTGTAGTTCGTTTGCTAGAGCTTTGCCAATGTCAAGTATCTCTTCCTTCGACCATGAGATCGTGTAACTCTCGGATACCGTAGGAGTGCCTTGGGTGTATCAAACGTCACAACGTAACTGGGTGACTATAAAGGTGCATTACAGGTATCTCCGAAAGTATCTGTTGGGTTGACACGGATCGAGATCGATTTGTCACTCCGTATGACGGAGAGGTATCTCTGGGCCACTCGGTAATGCATCATCATAATGAGCTCAAGGTGACCAAGGTGTTGGCCACGGATCATGCATTACGATGCGAGTAAAGTGACTTGCGAACGAGACCGAACAAGGTATTGGGATACCGACGATCGAGTCTCGCAAGCAACGCATCTGATTGACAAAGGAATTGCATACGGGTTTGATCGAATCCTCGACATCGTGGTTCAACCGATGAAATCATCGAGGAGCATGTAGGAGCCAACATGGGTATCTAGACCCAGCTGTTGGTTATTGCCCGAGAGTCGTCTCGGTCATGTCTGCGTGTCTCCCGAACCCGTAGGGTCTACACACTAAGGTTCGGTGGCGCTAGGGTTATTAGGAAGACTAGTATGTGACTACGAATGTTGTTGAGTCCGGATGAGATCCGGACGTCACGAAGAGTTTGAATGGTCCGGAGGTAAAGAATAATATATAGGAAGTGGTATTTGACCATCGGGAAAGTTTCGGGTCTCCGAATGTCTGGGACCACCTAAGGGTCCCGGGTCCACCGGTGGGGCCACCCATCCGGAGGGCCCCATGGGCTGAAGTGGGAGGAACCAGCCCATAGTGGGCTGGTGCGCCTCAGGCCCACCCCGCGCCTAGGGTTGAAACCCTAGGGGTGGGGCGCCCACTGGGCTTGGGGGCCACCCCTTGGCCGCCGCCCCCTTGGAGATTGGATCTCAGGGGCCGGCGCCCCTAGGGGCCTATATAAAGGGGGGAGGAGGGGCTGCAGCACCCATCTCCAAGGCGCAGCCCTCCCTCCCAACACCTCTCCTCCTCCGTTGTGTGCTCGTGAAGCCATGTCGAGTCTTGCCTCTCCACCATCACCACGCCGTCGTCTTTGCCGGTGGAGCTGTCTTCCTCAACCTCTCCTTCCTCCTTGCTGGATCAAGACGGAGGGGCGTCACCCGTCCGTCACGTGTGTTGAACGCGGAGGTGCTGTCCGCTCAACACTTGGTCATCGGTGATTCAATCACGTCGAGTACGACTCCATCATCACCTTGCAAGCTTCCGCACGTGATCTACAAGTGGTATGTAGATGCAAACTCTCTCCGTTACTCGTTGCTTAGATGAACTCATAGATGGATCTTGGTGAAACCGTGGGAAAAATTTTAATTTTCTCGCAACGTTCCCCAACAAAGGGTATCGAGCTAGGTCTATCGTAGTTCTCTAATGCACGAGTAGAACACAATTTGTTATGGGCGTGGATCTTGTCAACTTACTTGCCTCTACTAGTCTTTTCTTGCTTCAACGGTATTGTGGGATGAAGCGGCCGGACCAACCTTACACGTGCGCTTACGTGAGACCGGTTCCACCGATTGACATGCACTAGTTGCATAAGGTGGTGGCGGGTGTCTGTCTCTCCCACTTTAGTTGGAGCGGATTCGATGAACAGGGCCCTTATGAAGGGTAAATAGAAGTTGACAAAATCACGTTGTGGTTATTCGTAGGTAAGAAAACGTTCTTGCTAGAACCCAATCGCAGCCATCGTAAAGATGCAACAACAATTAGAGGACGTCTAACTTGTTTTTGCAATGATTGATCATGTTATGTGATATGGCGGAAGTTGTGATGAATGATGAATTGTGATGTATGAGATCGTGTTCTTGTAATAGGATTCACGACTTGCATGTCGATGAGTATGACAACCGCAGAGCCATAGGAGTTGTCTTTATTTTTGTATGACCTCCGTGTCATTGAAGAACGCCATGTAAACTACTTTACTTTATTGCTAAACGCGTTAGTCATAGAAGTAGAAGTAGTCGTTGGCGTGACAACTTCATGAAGACACGATGATGGAGATCATGATGATGGAGATCATGGTGTCAAGCGGTGACAAGATGATCATGGAGCCCCAAGATGGAGATCAATGGAGCTTTATGATATTGGCCATATCATGTCACAACTATATAATTGCATGTGATGTTTATTATGTTTATGCATCTTGTTTACTTAGGACGACGGTAGTAAATAAGATGATCCTTACAAAATTTCAAGAAGTGTTCTCCCCTAATCGTGCACCGCTGCTACAGTTCGTCGCTTCTAAGCACCACGTGATGATCGGGTGTTATGGATTCTTACGTTCACATACAACGGTGTAAGACAGCTTTTACACAATAAAACACTTAGGGTTAACTTGACGAGCCTAGCATGTGCGGACATGGCCTCGGAACACGGAGACCGAAAGGTCGAACATGAGTCGTATGGAAGATACGATCAACATGAAAATGTTCACCGACAATGACTAGTCCGTCTCACGTGATGATCGGACACGGGCTAGTCGACTCGGATCGTGTAACACTTAGATGACTAGAGGGATGTCTAATCTAAGTGGGAGTTCATAATTTTGATTAGAACCTTATTATCATGAACTTAGTCTAAAAACTTTGCAAATATGTCTTGTAGATCAAATGGCCAACGCTAATGTCAACATGAACTTCAATGCGTTCCTAGAGAAAACCAAGCTGAAAGATGATGGCAAGAACTATACGGATTGGGTCCTAACCCGAGGATCATCCTCATAGCTGCCAGAAGCAATATGTCCTAGAAGGACCGCTAGGTGACGCTCCGTCTGAAGAACCAAGACGTTATGAACGCTGGCAAGCTCGTCTTGATGATTACTCCCTCGTTCGGTCGGCATGCTTTACTGACTTAGAACCGGGGCTCCAAAAGCGTTTTGAGCATCACGGAGCATATGAGATGTTCAAGAGCTGAAACTAGTTTTCCAAGCTCATGCCCGGTCGAGAGATATGATGTCTCGACAAGTTCTACAGCTTGTAAGATGGAGGAAAACAGTTCTATCGGTGAGCACATCCGAAGATGTCCGGTTGCACAACCGTATGACCCACCAACATTAACCTCCCGGATGAGGCGGTCATTGACAGAATCCTCCATCGCTCCCACTAAGCTACAAGAGCTTTGTGATGAACTACAACATGCGGGGATGGTAAAGACCATTCTGAAGTGTTCTCGATCTTTGAAGTCAAGATAGGCTGAAATCAAGAAAGAACATCAAGTGTTGATGGTCAATAAGACCACTAAGTTCAAGAAGGGCAAGGGTAAGAAGAACTTCAAGAAGGACGGCAAAGATGTTGCGCGCCCGAAAGCCGCTTCCGGGAAGAAGTCAAAGAATGGACCCAAGCCCGAGACCGAGTGCTTTTATTGCAAGGGAAGGGTCATTGAAGCGGAACGCCCCAAATACTTAGCGGATAAGAAGGCCGCAACACCAAAGGTATATTTGATATACATGTAATTGATGTGTACCTTACCAAGATCGTAGTAACTCCCGGGTATTTGATACCGTGCCGTTGCTCATATTTGTAACTCACAGCAGAGCTGCGGAATAAACGGAGACCGGCGAAGGGCGAGGTGACGATCTTGCGTCGGGAATGGTTCCAGTCGATGTGATTGCCGTCGACGCGCTGCCTCTACATTTACCTCGGGATTAGTTTTGAACCTTAATAATTGTTATTTAGTGCCATGTTTGAGCATGAACATTGTATCCGGATCTCGCTCAATACGAGATGGCTACTCATTTAAGTCTGAGAATAATGGTTGTTCGATTTATATGAGAGATATGTTTTATGGTCATGCTCCGATGGTCAATGGTTTATTCTTAATGAATCTCGAGCGTAATATTACACATGTTCATAGTGTGGATGCCAAAAGATGTAAAGTTGATAACGATAGTCCCACATACTTGTGGCACTGCCGCCTTGGTCACATTGGTGTCAAGCGCATGAAGAAGCTCCATGCTGATGGACTTTTAGAGTCTCTTGATTATGAATCGTTTGACACAAGCGAACCATGCCTCTTGGGCAAAATGACCAAGACTCCGTTCTCCAGAACAATGGAGCGAGTGACCAACTTGTTGGAAATCATACATACCGATGTGTGCGGTCCAATGAGCGTTGAGGCTCGCGGAGGATATTGTTATGTTCTCACTCTCACTGATGACTTGAGTAGATATGGGTATGTCTACTTAATGAAACACAAGTCTGAGACCTTTGAAAAGTTCAAGGAATTTCAGAGTGAGGTAGAGAATCAACGTGACCGAAAGATAAAGTTCCTACGATCAGATCGTGGAGGAGAATACTTAAGTCACGAATTTGGTACACACTTAAGAAAATGTGGAATCGTTTCACAACTCACACACCGAACACCTCAAATAAACGGTGTGTCCGAACGTCGTGTCGCACTCTATTGGATATGGTGCGATCTATGATGTCTCTTCCGATTTACCGCTATCATTTTGGGGATACGCCTAGAGACAGCTACATTCACTTTAAATAGAGCACCGCCTAAATCCGTTGAGACGACACCGTATGAATTATGGTTTGGGAAGGAACCTAAGCTGTCATTTCTAAAAGTTTGGGGATGCGATGCTTATGTCAAGAAACTTCAACCCGAAAAGCTCGAACCCAAGTCGGAAAAATGCGATTCATAGGATACCCTAAGGAAACTGTCGGGTATACCTTCTACTTAAGATCCAAGGCAAGATCTTTGTTGCCAAGAACGGATGCTTTACGAAAAGAGTTTCTCTCGAAAGAAGTAAGTGGGAGGAAAGTAGAACTCGATGAAGTACTACCTCTCAAGCGGGAAAGTGGTGTAGCGCAGAAACCGCTCTGTGATGCCCACACCAACCAAGAGGAAAACAATGATGATGATCAAGGTACTTGGATCAAGTTACTCTTGAGCCAGGGTCCACAAGGACACGCTCCGCACTAGAGTGGTACGGCAACCCCGTCCTAGAAATCATGTTGTTGGACAACGGTGAACCTTCGAACTATGAAGAAGCAATGGCGGGCCCGGATTCCAACAAATGGCTTGAAGCCATGAAATCCGAGATAGAATCCATGTATGAAAACAAAGTATGGACTTTGACAGACTTGCCCGATGATCGACGAGCGATAGAAAACAAATGGATTTTTAAGAAGAAGACGGACGCGATGGTAATGTTACCATCTATAAAGCTCGACTTGTCGCTAAGGGTTATCGACAAGTTCAAGGGATTGACTACGATGAGACATTCTCTCCGTGGCGAAGTGAAGTCCGTCCAATCATGTTAGCAATTGCCGCATATTATGACTATGAGATATGGCGATGGACGCCAAAACGGCATTCCTTAACGGACATCTTAAGGAAGAGCTGTATATGATGCAGCCGGAAGGTTTTGTCGATCCTCGAATGCTAACAAAGTATGCAAGATCCAAATGATCCATTTATGGACTGCAAGCATCTCGGAGTTGGAACATTCGCTTTGATGAGATGATCAAAGCATTTGGGTTTATGCAGACTTATGGAGAAGCTGCGTTTACAAGAAAGTGAGTGGGAGCTCTGTAGCATTTCTCCTATTATATGTAGATGACATACTCTTGATGGGAAATGATACAAAACTTCGGACAGCATTAAGGCCTACTTGAATAAGTGTTTTTCAATGAAGGACCTTGGAGAAGCTGCTTATATATTAGGCATCAAGATCTATAGAGATAGATCGAGACGCCTCATAGGTCTTTCACAAAGCACATACCTTGATAAGATTTTGAAGAGGTTCAAATGGATCAGTCCAAGAAGGGTTCTTGCCTATGTTACAAGGTGTGAGATTGAGCTCACTCGACCACCCACCACGGTAAAAGATAAAGAAGAGATGAGTGCCATCCCTATGCTTCACCATAGGATCTATTATGTATGCCATGTTGTGTACTGCACTGATGTAAACCTTGCCGTAAGTTTTGTAGCTAGATACCAAAGTAATCCCGCAAGGAACACCGGACAGCGGTCAAGAATATCTGAAGCACCGAAAAGGACAAAGGACATGTTTCTCATTTATGGAGGAGACGAAGAGCTCGTCGTAAGGGTTACGCCGACGCTAGCTTTGACTCAGATCCGATGACTCTAAGTCACAAACCGGATACGTGTATATGTTGAATGGCGGAGCGATGGTGGTGCGCTTGCAAGCGAGTGTCGTGGCGGGATCTACGTGTGAAGCGGAGTACATGGCAGCCTCGGAGGCAGCGATGAAGCGATTTGGGTGAAGGAGTTCATCACCGACCTAGGAGTCATACCCAATGCGTCGGGGCGATCAAACTCTTCTGTGACAACACCGAGCTATTGCCCTTGCCAAGGAGCCTGTGTTTCACAAGAAGACCAGCACATCAAGCATCGCTTCAACTCCATCCATGAAAATGTTCAAGATGGAGACATAGAGATTTGCAAAGTGCACACGGATCCGAATGTCGCAGATCCGCTGACTAAACCTCTCTCGCGTGCAAAACATGATCAACACCGTAACTCTATGGGTGTTCGATTCATCACAATGTAACTAGATTGGTGACTCTAGTGCAAGTGGGAGATGTTGGAAATATGCCCTAGAGGCAATAATAAAAGTATTATTATATTTCATTGTTCATGATAATTGTCTTTTGTTCATGCTATAAGCTGTATTATCCGGAAATCTAATACACGTGTGAATACTTAGACCCCAATATGTCCCTAGTGAGCCTCTAGTCGACTAGCTCGTTGATCAATAGATGGTCATGGTTTCGACTATGGACATTGGATGTCGTTGATAACGGATCACATCATTAGGAGAATGATGTGATGGACAAGACCCAATCCTAAGCATAGCATAAAAGATCGTGTAGTTCGTTTGCTAGAGCTTTGCCAATGTCAAGTATCTCTTCCTTCGACCATGAGATCGTGTAACTCCGGATACCGTAGGAGTGCCTTGGGTGTATCAAATGTCACAACGTAATCGGGTGACTATAAAGGTGCATTACGGTATCTCCGAAAGTATCTGCTGGGTTGACACGGATCGAGATCGGATTTGTCACTCCGTATGACGGAGAGGTATCTCTGGGCCCACTCGGTAATGCATCATCATAATGAGCTCAAGGTGACCAAGGTGTTGGCCACGGATCATGCATTACGGTCTGAGTAAAGTGACTTGCGTAACGAGACCGAACAAGGTATTGGGATACCGACGATCGAGTCTCGCAAGTAACGCATCGATTGACAAAGGGAATTGCATCTGTGGTTTGATCGAATCTCGACATCGTGGTTCAACCGATGAAATCATCGAGGAGCATGTGGGAGCCAACATGGGTATCCGCACCCGCTGTTGGTTATTGCCCGAGAGTTGTCTCGGTCATGTTCTGTGTCTCCCGAACCCGTAGGGTCTACACACTTAAGGTTCGGTGGCGCTAGGGTTATTAGGAAGACTAGTATGTGACTACCGAATGTTGTTCGAGTCCGGATGAGATCCCTGACGTCACGAGGAGTTTGGAATGGTCCGGAGGTAAAGAATAATATATAGGAAGTGGTATTTCGCCATCGGGAAAGTTTCGGTCTCCGGAATGTACCGGACCACCTGAAGGGTCCCGGGTCCACCGGTGGGGCCACCCATCCGGAGGGCCCCATGGGCTGAAGTGGGAGGAACCAGCCCATAGTGGGCTGGTGCGCCTCAGGCCCACCCCGCGCCTAGGGTTGAAACCCTAGGGGGGGGGCGCCCACTTGGCTTGGGGGCACTCCACCCCTTGGCCGCCGCCCCTTGGAGATTGGATCTTGGGGCGGCGCCCCCCCTAGGGGCCTATATAAAGGGGGAAGGGAGGGGGGCTGCAGCACCCATCTCCAAGGCGCAGCCCTCCCTCCCAACACCTCTCCTCCTCTCGTGTGCTCGGCGAAGCCTCGCCGAGTATCGCCTCTCCCACCATCACCACGCCGTCGTCTTTGCCGGTGGAGCTGTCTTCCTCAACCTCGCCTTCCTCCTTGCTGGATCAAGACGGAGGGGCGCCACCCGTGCCGCACGTGTGTTGAACGCGAGGTGCTGTCCGCTCAAGACTTGGTCATCGGTGATTCAATCACGCCGAGTACGAATCCATCATCACCTTGCAAGCTTCCGCACGCGATCTACAAGTGGTATGTAGATGCAAACTCTCTCCCGTTACTCGTTGCTTAGATGAACTCATAGATGGATCTTGGTGAAACCGTAGGAAAATTTTTAATTTTCTGCAACGTTCCCCAACACGTCAAGCCCACCAGACCAAGACGGGAGAGAAAGGCCAACCACAAGTTCACAGGCCCCCGGTGGGTTTCAGACATGTTTGAGCCCAATGAGTGTAAGTGAATATATAGAGAGAGGCTGTAGTAGGTGAGGGTATCCAGGCTTGGATCAGAACAACGGCGGCGGCTGTGACTGAAACTTGTATCTATCTTCCCTTCCCCTGTACTTCTTCTTCGTCCAGAACTCCTGTAATCGCCACCATATCAGCTCCACCACATTGATCTATGAGATAGTAGAAGTGGGTACCTAACACGTGGTATCAGAGCCACATTGATCCATGTCCGCACAAATCATCACAAGTTTGGGTCACACACCTCCATCTCTTAATTTCCCCCAATTTTCAGGCGAGAATCCGAAAATTTGGAAGACCATGTGTGAGCAGTACTTCTCCTTGTTTCAGATACATGAATCGTACTTTATCCCTATGGCCATGCTGCACTTCACTGGAGCAGCGGCGATTTGGTTGCAGTCTGTGCAATCCATATTTTGGCCATTAGATTGGGATGCGTTCTGTGACTTACTATGCACATGTTTTGGGCGTGATCGACACCAGTTTCTAATCCGATAGTTTTGTGCACTTAAACAGACTTCTTTAGTCGCTGAGTACATTGAACAATTCGAAACACTAATGAATCACTTGATATCATATTCTGATGCCACTCATCCATTTTATTTCTTGACGAGGTTCGTGGAGGGACTCTGCAGTGACATCCGAGCAGTAGTCCTGGTTCAGCGACCAGGGGACTTGGACACTGTCTGCACTGTGGCAATTCTGCAGGAGGAAGTTGTTGAAGGGCAGCACTACAAGACATGCGGTGAGCATCCATAATTTTCGTCGTATGCTACCCGTACAAGACCACCAATTCCAGCGCCACCAGCGCGCACACCCAATCCAGCGGTCATGGCTGATGATCGCAGAGGTAAAGAAAGTGCTCGGGCACCAGGGGATGCAGCAAAAGTCGCAACACTTCGTAATTATCGCCGCGCCAAAGGGCTATGTTTCAAATGCGGCGAGCGATGGGGACATGATCATGTCTGCCCCCCGACAGTCAAGTTGCATGTTATTGAAGAGCTTTTTGACCTGTTTAACTTGGATCTCGCTCCGGGTATAGAGGATTCAGAGAAAATGCAGACTAATAGTACACCAAATGATCAAGTATGGCATTTGTCCGTGCACGTAGTTGTAGACACAGAGGCACCCAGCTGCCTCCAGATTCACGACTGGGTTCAAGGGAAAGAGGTGCTTATGCTAGTTGAATCGGGGAGTTTAGCCTCCTTTGTTTCTCATCAGCTCCTGCCATGTCTTTGTGGCGTACAGGAGATGCCCAAGGCTGTTAAAGTTTCAGTTGCCAACAGAGCAGAATTACAATGTACAAAAGAAGTGCCAGATTGCTCCTGGTATACACAAGGGCACGGCTTCTCCAGCAATTTCAAGGTGTTGCTACTGGGATCCTATGATGTGACATTGGGCATGGATTGGCTTGAGTACCACAGCCCAATGCTGATTGATTGGCCACGCCGGTGCATGCAAATTGAACATCGTGGTCACACTATCACTCTACAGGGGGTTGCTGCAAGACAACAATCGTGCGCCCTGCTCTCTAGTGCTCAATTCGACAGTGTTCAGAAGAATTTGGCAGTGGCATTTGCAGTGCAGTTGTGTTTTTCTGCAGATTCTAGACAAGAGGTCATAGTGCTGTCAGAAGAACTGCCCCTAGAGATAGTTCAGATCTTGCTGGAATATGAAGACATATTCATGGAACCAACTGAACTACCACCAGTCCATGAGTGCGACCATAAGATACCACTGATGCAACGGGCTCAACATGTCAACATTAGACAGTATAGGCACAAACCAGAATTGAAAACTGAGATCGAACGACAAGTTAGGGATCTTCTAAAGGCTGGGATTATACAAAAAAGTAGTAGTCCATTCTCCTCTCCCATCATCTTGGTCAAGAAAAAAGAAGATGCCTGGCGTATGTGCATTGATTATAGGCGCCTCAACGCCATGACCATCGTCAGTCGTTACCCGGTTCCAATAATTGATGAAATTTTGGATGAATTGGCCGGTGCCAGATGGTTCTCTAAGCTTGGCGTCCATGCCGGCTACCAACAGATTCACTTAGCCCCAGGAGAAGAACACAAAACAGCATTCCAAACACATTCCAGCCACTTCGAATACAAGGTTGTTCCGTGTGGCCTGGCCGGTGGACCAGCAACCTTCTTGGGGGCGATGAACACAACCCTACACCCAGTGCTGCACGTTTGTGCAATGATGTTCTTTGATGATATCATTGTGTTCAGCTCTTCCTTCGTGTAACATCTACAACATCTGCGGGAGGTGTTGGCTCTCTTGAGGAAAGATTAGTGGTACATCAAGCGTTCTAAGTGTGAATTTGTGTGCAAAGAACTGAACTACCTGGGCCACACCATTTCAGAGGAGGGGGTTTCTACAGACAGCGTCAAAATTCAACAAGTGGCAACATGGCTTGTTTCCACATCAGTAAAAGAGGTGCGCTCATTCTTGGGGCTTGCAAGATATTACATGCATTTTGTTCGCCATTTTGGTACCATTGCTCGACCCTTGACTCAGTTGTTACGCAAGAACACACCCTTTCAATGGACTGCAGCTACGGAGAGGCATTCGATGCGCTGAAAAATGCATTGGTCACAGCACCTACTTTGGTGTTGCCTGATTTCACCAAACCTTTCATCATCGAGACGGATGCTTGCGAATACGGGGTGGGAGCAGTGCTGCAACAAGAAGGGCATCCGATTTCCTACCTCAGCAAAGCTCTCGGACCAAGGACAAGAGATCTCTCCACGTATGAGAAGGAGTACCTAGAAATGGTCCTTGTTGTAGACCAATGGCGAGCTTATCTGCAATTTTCAGAATTTATTATCAAAACGGACCAAAAAAGTCTGGTACACCTCGAAGAGCAGCGCTTGCACACCCCTTGGCAACAAAAGGCCTTCACCAAACTATTGGGTCTCTAGTACAGAATTTGCTATCGTAAAGGGTCGGACAAGTGCAGCAGATGCCCTCTCCAAGAGACCCCTTGACACATCACAACAAGTCAATTATATCTCAGCGTGTCAACCAGCATGGCTCCAAGAAGTGACACAAGGATATGTCCATGATCCCACGGCTCAACATCTCATCACCCAATTGGCATTGGCGCCAGTGGTGGGCGGTAAGTTCACTTTTCAGCAAGGCGTGTTGCGGTTCAGGGGCAGAGTTTGGTTGGGCAACAATGTCGAAATGCATGGCCAGATCATGCGTGCTCTTCATGATAGCCCCGTGGGTGGCCACTCAGGATTTCCTGTTACATATAGTAGAATCAAGAAACTTTTTGCATGGCCAGGAATGAAGCAACATATCAAGACGCATGTCCAGACCTGCCAGGTGTGTCAACAGGCTAAACCTGATCGATCTCCCTATCCAGGCCTTCTCCAACCCTTACTAGTGGCAAAAAGATGTTGGGATCTGGTTTCTCTTGACTTCATCGAAGGATTGCCATCGTCTCGGCACGCAAATTGCATCCTGGCCGTGGTCGATACATTCTCCAAGTATGCACACTTCCTGGCAGTGACTCATCCATACACGGCCCAGCAAATTGCCAAGCTATACATCGACCATGTCTACCGATTGCATGGCATGCCAGAAGCTTTGATCTCCGACGGAGATGCAGTTTTCACCAGCAAAGTTTGGCAAGCGAATTCAGGCTGCAAGGCGTCGAACTGAAGATGAGCTCGTCCCACCACTCCCAAACTGACGGGCAAACCGAGCACGTAAATCAGTGCCTAGAAACATATCTTCGTTGCTTCATTTGGAGTGCACCGAGGAACTAGAGCAAATGGTTGGCATTGGCAGAGTTTTGGTACAATTCAACTTTCCATTCTACCATGGGTAAAACTCCATTCATGGTGGTTTATGGGAAAGAGCCACGGCAACTGAGCATCACTCCTGACCACACTACACCAATGCCATAACTCAATGCTTGGCTCAAGGAGAGGCAACAGATGCAAGATGTTCTTCGTCAGCACTTGGTGCGAGCAAAAAAAAGCATGAAAGCCCAAGCCGACAAACGTCGCTCCTGGTGGGAATTTCAAGTTGGGGATCAAGCATTTCTGAAACTGCAACCATACATCCAAACTTCAGTTGCTCACCGCGCCAACCACAAGCTTAGCTTCAAGTTTTTTGGGCCATTTCCAATGATCAGGCGCGTCAACGAAGTCACCTATGAGCTCCAGTTACCCGCCAACTCATTGATATTCCAGTGTTTCATGTCTCCCAACTCAGGCATGCTCTAACCCCTGGCAAGTGCTTATTCTCATCTACCTACAGCCACAGACGTCATCAACACACCGTCCAAGCTACTGGATCGTTGCTGGCGCCGCGACGCATGCAAGATACGTGAGGAGGGCCTGGTGCGCTGGCAAGACGAGGTGGCTACGCCAGATACATGGGAAGATATCGACGACCTCAAATATCATTTCCCGCAAGCTCCGACTTGGGGTCAAGTCGGTCCTGAAGAACGAGGGGGTGTCAGCAACCTGACAAGTGGAGCAGCGGCAGCTCAAGGCCAAGAGGAGGAGAATGTCAAGCCCACCAGACCAAGACAGGAGAGAAAGCCCAACCACAAGTTCACGAGCCCCCAGTGGGTTTCATACATGTTTGAGCCCAAGGAGTGCAAGTGAATATATAGAGAGAGGCTGTAGTAGGTGAGGGTATCCTGGCTTGGATCAGAACGACGACGGCGGCTGTGACTGAAACTTGTATCTGTCTTCCCTTCCCCTGTACTTCTTCTTCGTCCAGAACTCCTATAATCGACACCATATCAGCTCCACCACATTGATCTATAAGAGAGTAGAAGTGGGTACCTAACAATCCCTCACTCCGTCTTCAATTTGATCGAACCAGGATCGACCGCACTGGCTGCTCCTCTCCTCCGGTAGCTAGATTGGGTGGGTGAACTTCGATGGGGTCGGGATTGGGCGAGCTTCGATCGGGATCGGGATTAGGCGACTAGATGCAGTCTCCATGGGGACTGGATCAGATAGTGTTCGGGAGTGGATGTACCTGGTAGTTCGTAGGCCTCACTCGGGCTGCCGGCTCGTGAAGGCCCAATGCACCAGAGGGGGCCGTTTCGGCCCGTGGAGCAGCAGCCCACATGACAGGTGGGCTAGATTAGCCATGCTGCGAAACAAAGAGTTTTTCACATTAAATCGGATGGCCAGGAACTCCCAGATCGCGTAAACAGACGGTCAGAAACACGAAGCGCTGAGAGGGCTCGCTTTAGGTGTAGTTATATTGTCCTTAACTAGATCATTGAAGGCGCGCGTTGCTGCGCCAGTCAATCTTACCGGTATTTAAAACATTAAACTTAAGGATAATACTTTGTTTGATGCCAAAAATTGGCATGTCAGAATTTGCTAAAATATTGGCTAGTGATTGGTTGGTTACCAGCTTTTTTTTTTCCAAGTTCACAAAAAGTTACCAAATTTTGACAAATTTAGATTTTTCCAAATGTTGGCTTGCCAAATATTGACACTAAACTAATCAACCTTTAACTGCAAAATGAGTTGATTGGTATTTAAGAACGACAACAAAATGAACTTTCTAGGCAAGGTAAAATATAACCGGTGTTTGTTCTTAGAGGACAGTACAGTAGAACAGATATTGTAAAGATCTTTGCCGCATAGCCAAGGTGTACCTCGAGTTTTGTGGGAAGAATCAAACTCAGTTGTCAATGTTGTAGGGAAAAATCGTGGTGGACGCATGCCATCTCTTTTTTAGGAGGAACATGTCTTTTTCTCTCATTAGCAGACCAGTGGGGCTATACACAATAATTGAATGGTAAGAATTTGCACATATACAAAGGTACAGAGATATTAACAAATATTCGATAGGCTATGAACCTTTGGACCTACATACATGCTCCGGTAGATTATCTGATTTCTCTGAGGGTTGTGAACATTCATTGCCTGACGTTGCAATGTAATATTGGAAAGAAATAGGTTATAGATGGCAAAAAAAGAAATATGGAGAGCCGTGCATCGAAACATGGAATAGTGACTTGAGTTTGAATAAAATGAAAATAAGCTTGGCAAAAAATGGAGGTGGTTGTATTGCAGGCCAAGACGAGCGAGGGCGAATTGCTCGTGCATTATTTTCTTCAATTTTGCTCCAGCATCATTACGGAACCTCGTTCATGAGTAAGAGAATCTGGTAAGGAATGACATCTATGGATGATGGTAACTTGCTCACACATCATAAAAAGACAAAACAACCCAAGCATCATTAGGGGTACTACATGCCGATGTATGTTAATGAACCTCGAAGATAAAGGGGGCACCTAGCCAATAACAATAGTTGTTCTGCTACTGGATTACAGGGAATGGGACAGTGTGAGGTGACATAGCACATATACTAATATACACTGGCACACCAACTGAAGCAAATGTAGTTTACGGCTTTACAAGGACAGTAACGAACCAAGAATTGGTGCTTGCAAGTCGAAAAACAAAATTGATGCTTCATTATACTTGCCATGAATGGCTAGTAGGAAGTGGGAACTCAAGCTTTGCAATGCCTTCACACTGGCGGATCGTCCTCTAATTAAAAGAAAATCCCGAGGAAAGGAGCGCCAGGCTCTCAATCCCGAGGAAAGGAACTGACGGATCGGCCTCAATCGCAGACGCGGGCCACTCACCATCTCCCCATCTCATCACTTGCCAACACCTCGTTACCTCGTCGTGCCTTCCCCGTATCGATTAGTCATGCATGCCATGATTATCTCATCCCACATCTGTAACACCAGGAAAGACTCGTCACATGAAAAAGCTCGTGGAGAGTTAGGGAGCTTGTGGAATCTCACCAGCGTAGAGTGATCGGATGGCCGGATGAGCAACATGAGCCTAACGACAGAGGGGACTGCTAGGGTTCACCCGACTATGGCATCTCACCGGGGCTGCTAGGGCTTGATGGCAGATGGAACTGCTAGGGCTTGACGGTAGCGGATACATTTCAAGGGATGGCGTCTCACTAGGCTTCATAGCATGGGCTAATACAGAAATTGAGCCACATGATCCAGTATCAGCCCGATCAACCACAGTACTCCAAAAAGGCCACCGGAATAGCCGCCCTTAGGACAGCAGGCCCATGTTTGTGGCCACGTTTTCACGGAAGCAGTTCCCACATGCACATCCAACAGACAGACATGGTCAGATAGAGACAATCAACGGTTCAAAGAACTGATTGCGTGAGAGGAGAGGGATTAGGTGCAGTTTTACTGTCCTTAATTGCAAGGATCAAAATTGGTATAGGTAGATAGATAAATTGCAAAGTAAATAAAAATAAAGAAAATTTTAGAAGGTATTTTTGGTTTTTGTAGTATGATTAAAATAGATTTGGGGCCATAGTTTTCACTAGAGGCTTTTCTCTATTAAAAATAACATGTGGTGGGTAGATAAATTACTGTTCGCCAGTTGATAGAAAAGCGCATAGCTATGACGTTATTCATGACAATGATCATGTATATAGAAATTATGTCCGTGACAAGTAAACCGACTCCTGCCTGCATCTACTACTATTACTCAACCAATCGATAACTATCCAGCATGCATTTATGGTATTAAATTCATGACAAACAGAGTAACGCTTTAAGCAAGATGACATAATGTAGACGGAATAAAACCAAGCAATATGATTACACCCCATTGCTTTACCCTTAGTGGCAACAATACAAATACATGTTGTGCTACCCCTTCTATTACGAGGTCAGGACACAGCAAGATTGAACCCACTACAAAGCACCTCTCCCACTGAAGATAAATCAATCTAGTTGGCCAAACTAAACGAATAGATCGGAGAGAAATACAAAACTAAAATAATCATGCATAAGAAAGTTCTGAAAAGTCTCAATTACTTTCAGTAGATAATTTGATCATAAATCCACAATTCATCGGATCACAAAAAACACACCACAAAAGAAGATTACATCGGATCGATATCTGAAGAGAACATTGTACTGAAGATCAAAGAGAGAGAAGAAGCCACTTAGCTAATCACCATGTACCTGTAGGTCTATGGTAAACTACTCACACATCATCGGAGGAGGAGCAAGGTTGATGTAGAAGCCCTCCATGATTGATTCCCTCTCCGGTAGAGTACCGTAAAAGGCCTCCAGGTGGGATCACGGAAGAAGAGAAGCTTGCGGCGGTAGAATAATTATTTTGGGTGGCTCTCTATTGGTCTTGGGATTTATGGGAATTTATAGAAGTGGAAATAGGTCAAACAGAGTTCCATGGGGCCCACAAGCTCAGGTGGCGCCCCCTAGGGGCGCTGCGTGTGAGCTTGTGGCCCTCTCTTATGCCTTGTGGCCTCCTCCCAAAGCTGCTAGGGTCCCTTCTTGTAACGCCCTCGATGCGGCTATATCTCCCACGTGTCGAAGCACGACTTAGAGGCATAACCGCATTGAAAGCAATGTCGCAAGTGAGGTAATCTTCACACAACCCATGTAATACATAAGGGAAAGAGATACATAGTTGGCTTACAATCGCCACTTCACACAAATACATGAATAAAGCATTACATCATCCAGATACAATCAAGGTCCGACTACGGAACCAAAATAAAAGAAGAACCCCAAATGCGACAAAGGTCCCGATCGACCCCAACCGGGCTCCACTCTTCGATCAACTAGAACGAAACAACACAACAGGCAAGATCTTCATCGAGCTCCTCCTTGAGCTTGGTTGCGTCCACCGCTTCGTAACATAGGCACCGCAAACTGGTTTTGAAGTATCCGTGAGCCACGAGGACTCAAAGAATCCCATTACCATGGGTATCAAGACTAGCAAAGCTTAATGGGAAAGGAAGGGTAAAGTGGTGAGGTTGCAAAGCAGCGTCTAAGCATGATATGGTGGCTAACATACGCAAATAAGAGCGAGAAGAGAACAAGCGGAACGGTCGTCAACTAGCAATGATCAAGAGGTGATCCCGAACTCCTACTTACGCCAAACATAACCCGAAACCGTGTTCACTTCCGGACTCACCGAGAAGAGACCATCACGGCTACACACGCCGTTGATGCATTTTAATTCGGATCCGTGTCAAGTTATCTACAACCGACATTAACAAATTCCCATCGCCACATAACCGCGGCACGGCTCTCGAAAGTTTATACCTGCAGGGTGTCCCAACTTATCCCATGACAAGCTCTCGCGATCAACGAAGAATAGACCTTCTCCCGGGAAGACTCGATCGCCTCGGAATCCCGGTTTACAAGACATTTCGACAATGGTAAAACAAGACCAGCAAGACCTCCCGCGTGCCGACATCCCGATAGTAGCCACAGATCTCGCCTCGTGCCACGACCGGATGAGCAAGACGCATAACTAGAACCAGCCCTCAAGTTTCCCCGAGGTGGCGCTGCAAGTGGCTCTTGTTTGGACCAACACTTAGACAAGCATTGGCCCGGGGGGGCTAAAATAAAGATGACCCTTGGGATGCGCGACTCCCAAGGGAAAAAGGTAATAGGTGATGCAAATGGTAAAACCAATGTTGGGCCTTCTTTGGACAAGTTTTATTCAAAGCGAACCGTCGGGGGTCCCATAAATCACCCGACCGCGTTAGGAATGCAAAATCCGGGAACATAACACCGGTATGACGGAAACTAGGGCGGCAAGAGTGGAACAAAACACCAGACATAGGGCCGAGCCTTCCACCCTTTACCAAATATATAGATGCATTAATAATATAAGAGATATTGTGCTATCCCAACATAAACCCTGTCCACCATGGAGCAATCTTCAACTTCACCTGCAACTAGCAACGCTATAAGAGGGCTGAGCAAAGCGGTAACATAGCCAATCAATGGTTTGCTAGGAATGGTGTCAAAGGTTAGAGGTTCATGGCAATTTGGGAGGCTTGAAGAGCAAATGAAAGGTAGCACAGCATAGCGATAGAACGAAGCAACTAGCATAGCAATGATAGTAGTGAGATCCAGGGTAGCGGTCATCTTGCCTGAAATCCCGCAAGGAAGAAGAACGAGTCCATGAAGAAGACAAACGGACGTAGTCGAACGAATCCTCACAACTCCGGAACGAAACCGAGGCTAACGAGAGAGGCAACCCGGAAAGAAACAAACAACATAGTAAACAACCATCACATAAACATGGCATGATGCACAACCAAGTATGATGCATGTCCGGTTTAAAGAGGCATGGCATGGCAATATGCACAAACAACACTACAAGTTAATTGGAGCTCAATATGCAACGAGTTGCATATTGACGAAACACCACATCAATTATTTAATTCTCTCTCGGTTATGCTACTCATCAATATTAAATGTTGTTAAACATGGCAAGGAGGTGAAGCATAATAAAACTAACTATTTAGGCAATTTAAATGGGGCCGGATATAACAAACAAGAAATCCGGAAAATCCCCATGTGTCATTTAGTAATTTAATGCAACAACAATTTTAAGCATTTAAATTGTTATTATCATGATGGGGATGACAATGCAAGTTTTAAGCAGTTTTTATGAACATGTTGACATGAGCATGTTATGAAGCATTTGTCGCCATGGCGGAAGGAAAAATGTGCCACGGCGGTGAAACAGAAATGGTGCCACGGCAGCATTCCGGTCCCGATAACTCATGGAGGTACCGGTGCAAAAGGAAGTGTGACGTGAGCGAGTCATGCAAGATGGTGGGGTGATCCCGGATTACCGGGTTCCCACGGGTCGACGGCATGGCAAACGAGGAGGAACTTGCAAGCGATAGTTCGATCATGGTGCAAACACGGACATCTCATACAACACATGCACTCGGTCCATGGGCGGTCATCTCGGGATTATACCTTCGAAGCGTGCGTGCATTTCAGAGCGGGTCGGGTTTGTCGAGGGAAGTAGTGGTACACGTTTGTAGTGGAAGTAGTCGTTCACGCAACGGTAGTGGACGTAGTGGTACACGGCGACGGTAGTGGAAGTAGTGGTTCATGTTTCGTAGATGTTCGGGGTCACGACGAGGAACTTGACGTCCACGGAGTCTTTGAGGGTCGACGGTAGTGGTACACACGTTGCCGGGGTACTTGTCGGTCCGGTCTTGGCGACGGTAGTTGTACACAAGTCGTAGAGGAACTTGAAGCATCCAAGGTCTTCGGGTTCGTAGTTGTACTTGGCGTTCGGAGTCCGGTTCTTGCCGGTAGTGTACTTGGTGCTCGAGGTTCCGACCCGGGGGTGCATGCGTCCACGGTAACATCGCATGGTGCGCAGGGCGACAACTTGGGCGGTCTTGGGCATCGAGAACAGGAGCATGCTCGCCGGGCATGGAGCTAGTCGCGGTCAACGCCGAGGCGCACGGCAAAGCGGATCGAGCTAGCAAGCAACGCCGCCGCCCTGTGGGTCGAGGCCGAGGCGAACGGGCGAGGAGCTTGGCGGATGCAAGCAAGCAGACAGGGCTGGCAGAGGCGACGCGGGTTGAAGGAGAGAAACAATGGCGCAGGACTTGGCGCGCGGCCGCCCGGCAAGGCGCACCGGGCGAGGTAGAGGACGGCGGCTCGGCGATTCGCCCATGAATCGGGACGAGGAGGCCATGGCCTCGGCGCGCATGCTGGGAGCACCGTCTGAGGTTGAGCGAGGAAGGCCAGAGATGGAGGAAGGAGAGGCCGGCGATGCTTGGCGGCGGGGTTGGCACGGTCGGAGGGGTCTCCGACGCTGGGAGCAGCGACAGGGCGCGAAGGACGAGGGGAGATCGAGGGAGAGAAAGACTCAGGCGCGGGCGCTCCTCTCCTGGCGGCGCTGGAGGGAGGAACGAGGGAGGAGGAGAGATGGGATCGAGCAGAGCTCTCCCCTGCGGCTAGGGTTAGAGGTTTAGGTGGGCTGGCTGGTTAATGGGCCGGCCTGGGCATAGGTTGCTGGGCTCTCTTCTCCCTCTCTCTTATTTTCTTTAACATAAAAGAATTAGAGAGAAGAAAAGAAAAAGAGGGTTAGGGAAAGAAGTTGGACATGGGGATAATTTTCCCGGACTCACAAAAATGTGCTTGTTCCGAGAAAATAGAAAAGGCCATGATTGTGAGATTTAAATCCAAACTCATTTGATTTAAATTCAAATGATTTGAATAAGAAGTGAGGGTTGGGAAGGTCCAAAAATGTTCGGATTTTTGGTGGAGCTCCGGAATATGAAGAAAGAATTTAGGGCAAAGTTTGGAGACCAAGAATTAAGATAACAAAAGCATGGGATATTTTTCAAGTGGGTTATGGTTAATTCCAAACTAATGGAATATTTGTTTTATAGCTCCCTAATAATATTGGGAGGATATATGTTATAAAGAGAAATCACCATGTGCATTTCCCTCGATTTAAATGGACCGAAGATCCATACGATTTTATTTAGATGAGTTGCAAAAGATTTATGAGATGATGGCATGATGACATGATGCAATGCAAATGATGCAATGATGAATGCAACGAACAAAACAAAATGCAAAACAGAAAAACAAAAACCCAACCACGGAGGGAAATAACATATCGCATCTCCGAAAAAGGCAAGAGTTGGAGTTATGGATATGGAAAGTTGTATCCGGGGCGTTACACTTCTGGTCCAGAACAAATCACCGTAAAGTTTCATCGTATTCGGACTTTTTTTGGTATTGATTTTCTACGAAACAAAAAACATGCAAAAAAACAGGAACTGGTGTTGGACACTGAGTTAATAGGTTAGTCGCCAAAAATGACTTAAAATTGCATACAAAGCATCTAAAATTGATAATATAATAGCTTGAAACAATAAAAAGCTATAGATACGTTTGAGATGTATCAGCCTCCGCCTCCAATTCCGACCAGAGGGAACCGAGGATCACCTCTGCTCCGCCTGCAGATCCGCGTCCCTAGCGTCCCCCACATCCTCCTCGCCCTTCTCCTGCTCCGCACCCTCCTCCTCCTCCTCCTCCTCCTCCTCGACCTCCAAGTCCTCCTCTGGATCCACCGCGTCCGGAGATAGCCCGCGGCGATCCGGGCTTCGCGCCTTGCCCGGATCTGCTCAAGGAGCTGCAACCGGTGCTCCGGTGTTAGATATGGGCAGCTCCTTACCCGACGACATGGGGCCATGGCTACTAGTGGTAGCAGCCGATTATTAGAAAGTGGCGGCGCTGGTGGACGGGAGGGGGGAATATGGACAGGTAGGATTTCAGTGCCGGCGGTCAACTTAAATAGCCGGATTAATGCACTAGGCGGCCCGTTAGAGCGGCACCATGCGGTGCCATCGGTCTAACATAGGAGACGAGCTTCGGACCGCCGGGTTTTGGTATAAGGAAATTTGTCCAGAGCTCCAACCCTCTCGATGTCATGAGATGGTGTCGTAGGCGACCGGGGGGGGGGGATATGTCCATCCGAGAGCTTGATGTGGTGGAGTTGGCCAGTTGCAGTGGAGTGGATGTGTGGCTGGTCAATGGTGGTTCTAGATTAGTGGCCCTCGTTGGCAATGCTTCCTGGGCCGACGACATCCTGAGGTCCCCGGAGAAGGGGTCCTAGATGGAGGCGGGCTCGAACTTTGGCCAGATTTGGTGTACAATGTCATGGGCGTCTTGGTTTAGGCTGATATTAGGGAGTCTTTGTGTCTTTATCGGAACGTCGAGGAGGCGGTATTGTCCTAGTTTATGAATAATTTCCTTCCCATCCTACCCAGATCCAGTCACAGTGTTTAGCGCAGGTGGAGAGCGTGTGAAGGTGTGTCTTCAATGGATCTTCCTGGATCCAGTCAAATTTGGTCCCCATAGATCCGCCTGCATTCGACCAAGGTTCATGGTCTTTGGAGTATCTACAAGCTCTTTTTTGTGTCTTCTTCTATAGGGTGGCAATTTACTAAGCACATTCTGGGCGCTGGCGTCTTATGATCTACATGGACAACTTACTGGCCACTGCTTCTACAAGCTCCTGTGTGTTTACACAAGTTTGCTTCTCCGAGGCGGAGGACCAAAACGTCACCGAGTTTTGCTCACGGTGCATCGCCGATGGATGCAGGAGGAAGAAGGTTTTGATATACATGAGGTTTAGATGCAAGGACTTGTGATACTTAAAATATGGACTTAGGACATTCCGCAAAAAAGGGATTCAAACTAAAAATAAATTGAGCCTTTAACGAGATTCAAAATGATTGAAAACTGTCAAATAAGATTTCAAGTATACTCCCAGAGGCTCTAAACTACAAATGGGGCGCAGAAAAATTTCCGGAATGCTAAATATATTTTGAAAAAAATGAATATTTTTTTAAATTTGAATAATTTTGAAAATTTATAATTTATGTGAAAAAGGAAAGTAGCAAATAAAAAAAGAAACATGAAAAGCGAAGAAATGAAAAGAAAAAGAAAAAACTATTGAAATCCGAAAACTAGTAAGAAACGAAAATTGGTAAAATTCCCAAAATCAGTCAAATTCCCAAAATTGAAATGTTAAATCTATGTAATGGGGCAGCCGAAGTCGATTGCCTATGCGATAGGTCGACATAGTCTCAAAATACGACGAATAGGAATCAGGAAGCTCCTATACGGCGCTTTAGGCGCCCGTTCGCGAAGGGCGCTCATGTGGCCGCACTTGGGGCGGCCTAACGCATGCTGGCTCGCTCGTTTGCCGAAGACAAAAAACATCCTTCTTCGATGTTGAAAAATCCGAAAAAGTTGTAGAAAAACAAAAAAAATTCGTAAATACTAAAATGTCCATGGATTTTGAAAAATGTTTCCATGTAAAAAGAAAGAGTTGACATCTGCTTATGTGCACGCTAGGGCAATTGCCATGTACCATGCAAAAAAACATGGCAACTCGAGAAAAAGAGAGTTGCCATCTGCTTACAAGCAAAGCTAGGGCAGTTGCCATGTACCCTGCAGAAACACATGGCAACTGACAACTTTGGGTGTGGGCGAGGAGACGGGCGTGTGGGCGAAGTGATAAACGCCACACACCAGGCCCTCTGCGTGCGTGAAAACTGGTGTGTGGGCGAATTACTAAACGCCCACACACCAGCCCCCCGTGTGGTGAAAAAGGACGTGTGGGCGACCGAGTGAATGCCCACACACCAGTCGTCCTACGTGGACACAAAAACTGCTAGAACGCGTCAAGATTCGTGCGGAATTGGTTGGACGAGGATCCATGCGTGTGGGCGAGTTGCCAGACGCCCACACATGTGGGCGTTAGTCTTTCCGAAAGAAAAATGACAAAAAAGAAAGATAATAAGAATAAGAATAAGAATCCCTCAAAAAAAAAGAATAAGAATAAGAAAGAAAAAAAACCAAACAAAACCATTCAAAAAAAAGAAAAAGAACAAGAAAATCGAAAAAGAAAGAAAAAGAAAAATTGAAAAGGGAAAAGAAAATAAGGAAAGAAGAAAGAAGAAAAGGTTGAAAAAGAGGTTTTTCTTTAGACACCGTTGAAAAAGAGGTAAGTAGTCACATGAAAAGAATGTGGCTGCTCACAGTTTTTTGCGATTTAACAACCAGAAAAAATTAGATGGGCCGGTCCAGCTGCCCATTTGTAAAATGAGCTCTGAAGCGCCAAATAGGTGATTCTCAAAAAAGAAAAAAAAATAAAGCGCCAAATAGATGCTGTGTAGGAATTAAGGTCACGGGCCACGAGGCCCGGTCAGGAAGAGGAGGCGATGAGGCTGAGAATGGTGGCAGGCCCCACAATGGGACTCCCACACGCCCAGACCGAGAGGGTCAGAACTCCTAAAAAAAAAAAGACCGAGAGGGTCAGATGTCGTCGACTCGCAGTCCCAGGGTCAGTTATCCCCAGTCCCAGTGTCTCCTTCCTCCTATCTTCAGTCCTCCTACCCTGCTCGGCTTGCACGCACAGGCACTCGAGCTGGGGTCCATCCTATCCTAGTAGTATTATCCTAGCACGGTAGCACCCCATGGGCTTGGGCCCGAGGTGGTCGCCGTGGGCGGCGTTGCCGTTCTCTCCTCGATCTCGCAAGGGAGGCGGAGGGGGATGGGGATTGGGAGGGCTCAAGGCCATCGGTTGGATCCTCTTCGCCGGCGTCTCCTTCCGTCTTCTCTGCTCCTTCTCTTCCTCTTCGTCTCTGTCGCCGGATATCAAGGAAGGTACGGGATTTCTCTGCCAGTTCTAATTTCAGTTGAGTAAGAAAGTTCAGAGATTCGTAGGGTTTAGGTTTATCTTGTCGGGGGGTTTTAGTGAGGGCGAATTGTTTCGCATTTTTTCTCGCCTGCAGTTTTTGGTGATTTTTTGTTTGTTGGAAATTGCGCCGTATTTTCTTGAGTTCAAGGTTGGAACTTGGAACTTATGTTTTGGTTCCGTGAAATAAGAATTTTACTCTATCGTTCCTGAACGCCTGTCGTGGTCTTAATAAGACTAGTAAGGTTCAGAAAGATATTGGGTGATTGCAGAGGAATAGGGATTGCACGTTTACATTCTGATTGTTTTGTTGCATCTTGAATGCTGGGGAAATCGGTGTTTGCCCTATCATTTTTTAGCTAAGTGTTATTTTCCCGCGGTTTGATGGGAAGCTCGAAACGGCACTGAGAACAAAATGGAGCAGTGTCGAACATTTTGATTTGATGTATGTACTTTCTAGTATAAAAAGTTGATCTTTTATTTATCCTCCATGTTTAGAAACATTGAACCTTTATTTATGAGCATAGGAGCCGTTATAAGTGTTACACTATATGTGGAATTGTGGATTGCACTAGCCCTTTCCATTAGTTCGGACTTTTGGTTGCGTTGGCTAGTGCATGAAGCTTAACATGGTACCAGACCTAAGGTCTTGAGTTCAAGTTCTGGTTTGCGCAATTTATCTAAAAATTGCTGTTGCCCCCCTTTGTGTCCACGTATAGGCCTCTTGAGTCATACATGAGTTTCACGCGCCGTCGCTCTCTTCCGGTTGCACGTGTTGACTTGTCTTCCCCGTCACACGTGAGAGGGGGTGTTACAGTATATGTGGATTGTACTAGCCCTTTCCATCAGTTCAGACTTTTGGTTGCGTTGGCTAGTGCATGAAGCTTATCATGGTATCGGAGCTAAGGTCTTGAGTTCAAGTCTTGGTTTGCACAATTTATTTAAAAATTGCTGATAGCCCCCCTTTGTGTCCATGTAGAGGCCTCTTGAGTCATACGTGAGTTTCGCGCGCCATCGCTCTCTTCCGGTTGCACGTGTTGACTTGTCTTCCCCGTCACTTGTTTTCCATGGGCAATTGCCAACTTGAATTCTACATTTTGGTTTTAAGGTGTGCTTTTGCATGGGATAGAAAGTAAGACACGAGACCGGTGGTTTAATCCCGTCTAGCGGGTAAATATTTATGTAAAATACCGAGAATTCAGATACTGCCATGGGATGTACTTGAGTTAAAAAATACGGGAATGAAATTCTATACAATTATACTAAAAGCTTTGCTTCGCTACACCCATAAAAAGAAGATTACGAGCTTCGACACAGATCAATTGTTAAGACAAAATTGCTACTTGTTGACTTGTTTGATTAAATGTTAGCAGCTCCTTTGCTATTCATTTTTTGGAAAATATTTATAAGGAAATGGGTATATGTTTGTGGGCACCATAAAAAGTTACTCCTTCTATCTCAAAATGTAAGACATTTTTTGACATTATGATAGTGTCGTAAACCGTCTTACATTTTGTGACAGAGGGAGTAGTATAATGTTTATTGACACTGTTGGCAGCATAATCATGAGTGTAACAGTTGAGTTCAATTTGTTAACCTTTGTAGACCTTCCCAAATTTGTGGCTTAGGAAGAAAAAGGATGAATTTATATGTTTGATAAGTGCTAAAAAGTACCCCCTCTGTAAAGAAATATAAGAGTGCTTAGATCACTAAAGTAGTGATCTAAACGCTCTTATATTTTTTTACGGAGGGGGTAATATTTTTAGTCCTCAGTTGATAACTTGTCATAACATTTTCACTCATAGGTTCCACACCTTCCATGTATAGAGCTTGCTATATTTGTGGCTTAGGAAAAAATGGTGAATGTGTTTATATAAGTGCTAACAAAAATGTTGTGAGTTCTCGGTTGTCATAACATCTTTATTCATAGGTTCCACCCCTGCCAATGTCACAACTCGTGGAATTCATATTAATATGAAAGATATCTCTGAAATCCAAGCTGTAGAGGAATTTAGCTTTACTTTTCAAGGGTAATTAGATACCAAATATATAGAACATTTTGATTTTTAGATAGAAAATATCACCATTCAATCTGCTCACTGTACCTTTTATTTGTTTTTAAACACGTCAACGTATCAGGTGAAAACTCAATTTCAGTGCAGACAGGGAATCTTTCAATTTGTGCTCTCGGATTCAGAATCGACGGGTCAGATGAAATGTGGGATATCCCTCTAATCACTTGAGCATATATCATGAAAAACCCCTCATGACTCCCCTCTGCTTCGTGAACTCTCTCATGCTTGGCGAGCAAGAGGTGGCGGAGGAAGCTCCATTGTTTCCATTGCCGAGGTCAAAGCGGCGACAAAGACGACAATGGCAAGGAATAATTCTCTCCGACCTCTGTCACTACGGCGCACTCTTTGCCGTTGTAGGCGAGTCAAGGGTTAGGCCCTCCGGATCTGGATCTCTAGATTTAGGGGATTCTTGTACATGAGCGAATCCCGTTCGGTACTTTCTTGGTTCGTGGTTGGTCGGCGATGGCGAGTTCCTCCAAATGGTCATGTGAGCGTTGGAGGAGAAGAACAGGCTACATGGCTGCTGTGAATTTTCATTTTTTTTGGGGGGGGGGGGATTTATTACCTCTTGCTCCATCGTCTTCCTGGAAAGGAAAAAAAAACTATCAGTCCAACCCCCAGTCTCCATTGCTGCCAACAAATGTGAAGTTGTACATGATTTCAATGCTTAGAGGGAGAGGGCGACGCTTCCGTGCGCGCCCGCCGTCCAGCTTGACGGGCAATGGAGCACCAAGCTCCGCCTCGTAACCGTGGTTGAGATGCTCGCCTTTAATTTGTTAAAATGAAACGGCAACAAGGAGTGCCGCACTATTGTGAGGAGGGGAAAGATAAGCAGCGAGGGCACTGAGTAGGATGTGCGGTGCTGTAGCATGTGGGTGAAATATAATTTCCCAATTCTCCAGCCCATGGCCATGGGGCTGGCGTCGCAATAAGTCATGGCATAGAAAGAGGATGAACGGCCGGTTGCAAGAAGGATCACACAGGGTGGTTTTCGTAGAATGATTAGGATCCCACTGTCACGGCTGGAATTTTGGCATTTAGACTACCTGCGTGCAATGATAGAAAGGACCACCTTTGAGTGGAATTGGCAAACAGACCACCTGCCCCGTGGCGGCAAGTACGGCGACACGCGGCGCGGTTGTGGCGGCAAGTATGGCGACACGCGACGCGACATGGCTGTGGCGGCAATACTGTTCATTGATGGGGACGTGCACAATACACGCGCTTGGAGATGATGAACAGTGCATGAACAGGTTGCCGCCACTGACTGTGGCGGCAATCATCATGTGTCGTTTGCCGCACTTGCTGCCACGGGGCAGGTGGCTTTTTTTGCCAATTCCACTCAGAGGTGGTCCTTTCTGTCATTACACTCATACAGGTGGTCTACAACAACAACAACAAAGCCTTTAGTCCCAAACAAGTTGGGGTAGGCTAGAGTTGAAACCCATAAGATCTTGCAACCAACTCATGGTTTTTGCACATGGATAGCAAGCTTCCATGCACCCCTGTCCATAGCTAATTCTTTGGTGATACTCCAGTCCTTCAAATCTCTCTTTACGAACTCCTCCCATGTCAAGTTCGGTCTACCCCGACCTCTCTTGACATTAGTACGCATTAGCTGTCAGCTATGCACTGGATCTTCTGGAGGCCTGCGTTGAATATGCCCAAACCATCTCAGACGATGTTGGACAAGCTTCTCTTCAGTCAGTGCTACCCCAACTCTATCTTTTATGTCATCATTCCGGACCTGGTCCTTGTGTGGCCACACTGTTGAGAAAATAGGCAATTTTTTCACTAATTTAATCCTAGATAAATCACTAGCATGGCATTGACTGAATTAACGACATAAGGATTCTGATCTAAACATGCACGTACTACGCAAATAGTAGACACATCTCCATATGCTGCTAATATGAAAATAAACAGGAGCGGGATAAACATGTTATACCCTCCAGTAGGCCAGGCAGAAGTCGCGGCGGCGGTGCCAACAGCGGTGTCCTCAGCGGCCTTCTTGTCGGCTTCGAGCTTCTCGGCAGCGAAATGGTCGGCGTTGGACTGCGACATGGTGATGATGAAGACGACGCGGACGTAGAGGAAGTAGTGGATCGGAGGCGAGCAGTCACGTAGTCGCTTCCCAAAAACCTATTCACCCTCTCCCGCACAGATCCGAGGAGGGGGTTTCGAGACTCGCTTCCCGTCGATCGTGTACGCGGCGCGCACGATGGAATCACCGCAACAAAGCGAAGAAAAGGAACGACAATGGGCGTGCGCGTGGAGCAGATGTGATCTGTTCGTGGCGGCTAGGGTTAGGAGACACCGCATACTTATATAGGCGCAACCGCGTGGAGAGACGTGGGCTCGACCCACGTCCGAGTCTGTGACAGCCCACGATCCGACGTCTCAGATCATGGTCCAACTGTCAGAAAACTCTCCGTTACTAACTGGCAAAAATAAGAGCGTAGGTGTGAGCTCAGCTCGGCTCATTCCCGCAACCCGTGGCGCTTCGTGACGAGGCGTGGCGTGGAGTGCGTGAGGGCCTCTTCTCTTCTCAAGCTCCAATAGCATGTAGAAGAGAAACCCTTATAAGGAGGTCCAACTCCTCTTCAACTTCCGGGGTGGGACTAAACTTCCCACTACACCTAGTGCCTATAAACCCACATGGGCCCTTAGAGATCTTCAGAAATTGTTAGATGGGCCTAAAGCCCACCTCATATTTCAGCAATGCCCCACCAGATCTCGAGGGCCCATTGTGTCCTCTGTTCTAATTGTTGTTTTAATATACTAGTGTTTCAGTGAAGACCTGTGAAGGTTGAGCTTCACCTAGAGCAAGTAGCTACACTCCTTCACAACCGAACAATGGACTATGCCTTGAATTGTCGGGCCATGCGTAAGAAGGTTCACCACATGTCTTACTAGTACTAGGTCGCCAAGGTCGACCCCTCAAGGTGGAGCATATAAGTCTCACTCCTGGCCTATTCATGAGCTTACTAGAGATCACCCTAATCTCATAGACTGTGACCAGCAGTCAGGCTCATATAGGTGTGTTCCTCCAAAGATCGCTCTGTAGGATAGCATCTTGCTTACATAAGTTTTGGAACACATTAAGACAATAGTCACCCTACCATACAATATTGACAGTATTGCATCTCCAACAGAGTGGGTTAGTATAGTTACTCTCCTCAGTTCACCACTGGCTTGTTTTCCCAGGTCCTACTTCATGGGATTTCCGATCACATAGGTTGGGTTACCACCATGGCAACTCATGTGGGTCTCATGCCCATCTCCCTCGATGCATTATCTATCACAGCACGTGATAGCCCTTTAGTAAAGGGATCTGTCAGATTCTTAGCCGTATGGATATACTCCAACGCTATCACTCCGGAGTTTCTTAATTTTCTGACAGCTTTTAATCTCATTCTTATGTGTTTGTTGGACTTCATGTTGTCCTTTGAACTCTTCACCTTGGTGATGACAGTCTAATTGTCACAGTTCATAAGGATAGCCGGAGCCGGTTTATCAACCAATGGCAAGTCCATCAAAAGATCTCGAAGCAATCTCGCTTCGACACCGAACGTGTCTAATGTCATTAATTCGCTTCCATTGTCGATCTCGTTAAGATCGCTTGCTTGCAAGACTTCCAGAAACAAATACCACCTCCAAGAGTGAACATATACCTAGTTCGCCTTCATCTCATCAACATCGAGATCCACTTAGCATCACTATACCCTTCAAGCACCGACGGTATCTAGTATAGTGAAGTCCATAGTTCATAGTACCTCTCGACACGCATAACTCTTTCAACAAAGATGCCAATGTACATCACCGGTTTGAAACAAACCGCTTAGTTTGCTCACAAAGAACGCGATGTCGAGCCTCGTTAAGGCCGCTAGGTACATCAGTGAACCAATAATTCAAGTATCAGTTGATCTTTAGCCGTGCCTTCGAACTTTCGAATCAACACGCTACGATCATATGGTGTTTGAGATGGAGTGCAGTTCGAATATCCAAAACGACTCAACACCTTCTCAACATAATGGGATTGCAGAAGTGTAATCCCACCGTCATCATCCCTCAGTAGCTTGATGTTCAAGATAACATCAACCACACCAAGGTCTTTCATCTCAAAGTTCTAAGACAGAAACGACTTGACCTCCTCAATGACTTTGAGGTTGGTTTCGAATATTAGTATGTCATCAACATACAAGCACAGTATAACTCCTTCACCCCCACCATGGCGATAGTATACACATTTGTCAGCTTCATTAACAAGAAAGCCAACAGATGTCAGAGTTGTATGAAACTTATCATGCCATTGCTTAGGTGCTTGTTTCAGTCCATATAAAGATTTCAGCAACCTACACACGTTTCTTTCCTGACCATCTATCACAAATCCATCTGGCTGTTGCATGTAGATTTCCTCGTTTAGCTCTCCATTCAGAAAAGCCGTCTTAACATCCATCTGGTGGATGAGAAGACCATGCGAGGCCGCCAACGAGAGTAATACTCGAATGGTGGTCAGTCTGTCCACGGGTGAATAAGTATTGAATAAATCTTCCTCTTCTTTTTGGTCATAGCCCTTGGCCACAAGCCTAGCCTTGTACTTTTCAATCGTACCATCAGGTCTAAGCTTCTTTTTGAACACCCACTTACATCCCAATGGTTTGCAACCATAGGGATGCTCAATGATCTCCCATGTCCCATTAGCCATGATGGAATCCATCTCGCTACGGACCGCATGCTTCCAAAGAGTCACACGGAGAGGCATACGCTCAAATAGAAGGGAGTATCATCCACGAGGTACACGAAGAAATCATCACCAAAGGTCTTTGCGGTCCTTTGCCTCTTGCCCCTACCAAGGGTTTCCTCGTCATCCTCAGGATTTTCATCATGTTTTTGTTCATAATATTCCATAGGAATGGCAGGCTCAGGAGTCCCCTCAGATTCCTGTCTAGAAGTGCTTTGCATCTCTCTCATAGGAAAAATATCCTCGAAGAATGTAGCATCCTTGACTCCATAATTGTAATCGACCTTCCGGTCGTACCTCGATATCACTACTAGAAATCTATAGCCAACACTATTCTTAGCGTAGCCCAAATTAACGCAGTCCACAGTCTTTGATCCAAGCTTACGCTTTTTGGGGATCGGCACATTGACTTTCGCCAAACAACTCCAAGCACGCAAGCACGAGAGTTATCCTTCTCTTTGCCCATTTCTCATAGGGAGTGATCTCATTATCCTTTGTCAGAACTTTATTCAGGACATGACATGCCGTCAATGTAGCCTCCCCCCACCATGCCTTGGATAAACCCGATGTATCTAACATGGCGTTAGCCAAATCAGTTAGAGTACGGTTTTTCCGCTCGGCGACCCCGTTTGACTGGGGTGAATAGGGAGGCATCCTCTCATGAATAATGCCGTGTTCCACACAAAAGGAATCAAACTCACTTGAGAAGTACTCTCCACCACGATCTGACTTGACTTGTTTAATTTTCTTTTCAAGTTGATTCTCAACTTTTGCCTATAGATTTTAAAGTAGTGTAGAGCCTCATCTTTAGTATTTAACAGATACACATAGCAAAATCCAGTGGAATCATCTATCAATGTCATGAAGTATTTCTTTCCACCTTTAGTCAACACATCATTCATCTCACAAAGATCAGAATTTATGAGTTCTAATGGTGCCAAGTGTCTCTCCTCCGCAGCCTTGTGAGGCTGGTGAGGTTGCTTAGCTTGCACACATGAAAGGCCCTTAGAACCTTTGGCTAAAGTGAAACTCGGGATTAAATGCAACTTAGCTAGCCGTGTCATAACACCGAAACTAATGTGACAAAGACGTGAATGCCAAACTTCAGATTCATTAACACTCGAATGAATATGGTTCACGACTTTATTGCAGAAATCCGCGAGGGAAAGGCGGAACATCCCTTCGCTCTCATAAACTTTTCCAACAAATAAGCCATACTTAGTAACAACTAATTTATTAGACTCGAATATCAACTTAAACCCTTCTCTACATAGAAGGGAGCCACTAACGAGGTTCTTCTTGATGGCGGGGACATGCTGCATGTTCTTCAGCTGCACGATCCTTCCTGAAGTAAACTTCAGATCAACCGTGCCAACACCATAAACAGAAGCACTCACGCCATTCCCCATCAATACGGACCCGTGGCCTGTGACCTGGTAAGAAGAAAACAATAAAATGTCAGCACACACGTGAACAACCGCACCTGTGTCCACCCACCAATCGGTGGGCTGAAACAATGGAAAAAATATTAAATAAATTACCTTATCCAGATGCACCATTCTCATTGTTGCCCACAATCATGTTGACAGACTTGGAGTCCTGTCCTGAGTCCTGACTTCTTAAACTTGTTTGGGCACTTGTTGGCCCAATGTTCAACCGAACCACAAGTAAAGCAGCCCTCATCCTCCTTGTTCTTCTTGAAGGTCTTCTTACCCTTCTTAAAGTCGGTATTGTGTTGGACACCGTTCTTTCCCTTGGGCTTGTGGGAGTTGATGTTCCTCTGGCTCACCATGTTGGCGACAGAAGTTCCTTCGGCCCCTTTTCTGTGTGAGTCCTTTGCCCTCGAATTCTGCTCAACACTCAGATGGCCAATGACATCCTCCACAGAGAATTCACGCCTTTGATGTTTCAGAGTGGTGGCAAAGTTCCTCCAAGAATTAGGGAGCTTAGCGATTATGCAACCGCGACAAACTTGCCCGGTAAATCGCACTTAAGAAGCTCAAGTTCCTTAACGATGCATATTATCTCAGGAGCTTGCTCCAATACAGGACGATTCTCAATCATCTTGTAATCGTGGAACTGCTCTATAATATACATCTCGCTCCTGGCATCGGTGGCCCCGAACTTAGATTCGAGCGCCTCCCACAAGTCCTTGGCGACATGCACATGTAAATATGCGTCGACCAATTTATCTTCGATCACGTTAAGAACTGCTCCGAGAAATACAACAGTGGCCTCCCTGAACGCCTTCTCTTGTTCAGGAGCAATCGATCCCGTGGAGACACCGGCGACCCAGAACACGTTCATAGCCGTGAGCCATAAAGTGGTCTTAGCATGCCAACGCTTAAAGTGCATCCCGGTAATCTTATCCGGTTTCAGTGCAGCGACAAAGCCACTTGCCGAAAAATTCCTACACAGAATAGGTTTTTGGATTGTTGAGAAAATAGGCAATTTTTCGACTAATTTAATCCATAGATAAATCACTAGCATGGCATTGACTGAATTAACGACATACTGATTCTGATCTAAAACATGCACACACTACGCAAACAGTAGACACATCTACATACACTGCTAGTACTGCTAATACGAAAATAAACATGAGGGGGATAAACATGTTATACCCTCCAGTAGGCCAGGCAGAAGCCGCGGCGGCGGTGGCAGCAGCGGCGTCCTCAGCGGCCTTCTTGTCGGCTTCGAGCTTTTCGGCAGCGAGACGGTCGGCGTCGGACTGCGACATGGTGATGATGGAGACCACGCGGACGTAGAGGAAGTAGTGGATCGGAGGCGAGCAGTCGTGTAGTCGCTTCCCAAAAACCTATCCACCCCTCTCCCGTACAGGATCCAGAGAGGCGGGGTTTCGGAGACCTGCTCTCCCGTTGACCATGTACGCGGCGGACGGGATGGAGTCACCGGCAACAGCAGCAGCAAAAGGAACGACGGTGGGCGTGCGCGTGGAGCAGATGTGATCTGTTCGTGGCGGCTAGGGTTAGGAGACACTGCATACTTATATAGTTATATAGGCGCAACCGCGTGGAGAGACGTGGGCTCGACCCACGTCCGAGTCCGTGACAGCCCACGATCCGACGTCTCAGATCATGGCCCAACTGTCAGAAAACTCTACATTATTGACTGGCAAAAATAAGCGCGTAGGTGTGAGCTTGGCTCAGCTCATTCCTGCAACCCGCGGCGCGTCGTGACGAGGCATGGCGTGGCGAGGCGGGCGGCGGAGGAGGAGTGCGCGAGGGCCTCTTCTCTTCTCAAGCTCCAATAGCATGTAGAAGAGAAACCCTTATAAGGAGGTCCAACTCCTCTCCAACTTCCAGGGTGGGACTAAACTTCCCACTACACCTAGTGCCAATAAACCCACATGGGCCCTTAGAGGTTTTCAGAAATTGTTAGATGGGCCTAAAGCCCACCTCATATTTCAGCACACACATCCATCTCAATATGCGCATCTCCGCCACACCTAACTGTTGAACATGTCGCCTTTTAGTCGGCCACCACTTAGCGCCATACAACATTGCAGGTCTAATCGCCGTCCTATAGAACCTGCCTTTTATCTTTTGTGGCACTCTCTTGTCATAGAGAATGCCAGAAACTTGGCGCCACTTCACCCTTCCGGCTTTGATTCAATGGTTCCACATCTTCATCGATATCCCCATCCTTCTGCAACATTGACCCCAAATATCGGAAGGTGTCCTTATGTGGCACCACCTGCCCCATCAAGGCTAACCTCCTCCTCCTCGTGCCTAGTAGTACTGAAATCGCACCTACTCGGTTTTAGTTCTACTAAGTCTAAAACCTTTCGATTCAAGGTTTGTCTCCATAGCTCTTAACTTCTATTAACCCCCGTCTGACTATCATCGACTAGCATCACATCATCCACAAAGAGCATACACCATGGTATATCTCCTTGTATATCCCTTGTGACCTCATCCATCACCAAAGCAAAAAGATAAGTGCTCAAAGCTGACCCCTGGTGCAGTCTTATTTTAATCGGAAAGTCATCAGGTGGTCTAAAATGCCAAAAATTCTCATGGGTGCGCAGGGCTAGTCCAGAGCCTGCAGCCTAGGACTTGTCTAGTTATTATAATTGTTATAAGATAGGAAAGAATCATAGTTTATTAGGGAACCTTCAGAGTTTTGCGAGGAAAGGGTCTGATCCAACTTGGGGATCAAGTAGATGTCGTCCATATAATGGACAGCCGTGTAAGCCTTAGGGGCATCAATCAGAAAACGAAGGTTCACCTCCACCAACCCTCTCGCCCACCTCTCCACGCCATGGCACAGCAGCCTCCTCACGACTACGCTCTCCGGAGCTTGGGTCGTGATATCCACCTGATATCCAAGCAGTCCATCTAGAATCCGACGTCCTAGGAAGATACTTTTCAGGGTTGCACTGAAATGAAGTTTTCATCTGATACGTTGCCTTTAACACTGTCATTTGATCTGCCTAATCATATTTTGTGTATGAACTGCCAAATTTAGTAGCGCATAGGCAGTTGTTTCGTCAACTAATTAGTGCTTACCCGTTGTGGTGCCTCACAAATAAGAACATCTTGGGAGCAACGACAGGTTTCCTATGTTTTGGAAGACTAAATTGCACCTCAGGTACAAACAACTTGTGAGTTGTATGCATACAGGTCACATGACTTGAGAATTGCTCATTTGTGTCACTAATCTTTGTTGGGGTGGATAATCCAATAAGTGATTCCCAACGCTACATACACCAAGCTGTGCCCTGATTACCCTTGTTTCTCTCATGCAGTTGGCTAGATATAAAAGTGTTTTTCTGTTATACATGTTGTGCGTCTAACAGTGTATTTAAATCACTCTTTAAGTGTTCCTTACATTGTGTGTTCCATCCTATTCTAGTTTCTCACAATCTTATTGGTGCACTTTGCGTCAAAGTCCCACCACGTGGCACAGGAAGACACATTTGGCACTGACTGGGATGCCCTGCCATCTTTTTATCCAGAAAGGGGATGGCCCTGGCCTTTCCATTGGTTGATGCGCGCAACCAATTTTTATTGCAACGTTTAATCCTTACAAAAAGAAAAAACGAAAAACAAGCAACTCGGAGTTTGCCAACCAAAGAGCAACAGGATTAACAGCAACAACTTGTGCGACATCAATCTTATTACTTTTTTTCCGATAAAACATCAATCCTATTACTAGGTTACATATTTGTTGAACAAAGCGTGTGCTACCATTTCCAAATGGCCGCACCCAGAGTCCAGTGAAACCCGTGCCTCCACACAGTGCAGTAAGCACCACCTATGGGTCCAATGTTTATCCTGCAAAAAAAAGAGAAAAAAAAGAAATTGGAAACATTTTTCTTGTTAAAAATAAAACCATTGCAGCAGTTCTACATAGCCCAACATAAAGCAGTCACTTCCACCCGCATCAGAGCCTTAATTTGTCTATTTACCCCATTTAACAAGTTCTCTTGAGATAGAGATTGGAGCGGGTAGATTAAAAGCCGCAAAAAGAATTCGCCAGATTAGGCGCATCAGGGGGGGTTTAAACCACAAAAACAATACGCTGGGCTTGACTGCCTAACTTTAGTTTGAAAAAGGAAAATTATTTCCTATCCTCTCTCTGTGTTTCATCCTTGTCCACACTTTCACATGATCAATAACCTAGTACGTTGCTGGTAACATTTCCTTGTGGCTAGACCGTTCGAGACAATAAGTGCAGCAAGCAAATGACCTTGATGTTGGTGACAAAAAGCGGAGCAAGTGCAGAATGCTGTAGCAAGGATGAAGGTGGTTGTGACCTTCATGAGCGCATGGACGATAACCTTTCATGAGCATTCATACTCTCACCTGCATGAGCGCATGGACGAAAACCTTTCATGAGCATTCATACTCTTCACCAGCACATCAAGACAACCTTGCCACTACGAAAATGCTGTGCCACGATGAGCATGTGGCCTTGCGTCCTGATGTATGGGCAAGTTCCACGGGTGGTCTTCAGGAAGAGCAATTTTGGTGAATTTCAGATCAAATCTTTTAGTTTCTAACTTTCTGTAAGGAATTTGGCAGCGATGATTTTCGGATCCAATAATTTTCTTGCCGAAACAGAGAGAGAATCAGGGGTAGGGATTTATTTTTTGTTCTTTTGGAAAATAAAAGCAAGCATAGCCTAGAGAATCAGGGGCAGTTAGAACCAGGTGCCTTCTATTGCCATGTTTTCAGGTTTTCGCAAAATGGACAAGATTAATGACTCAGTGGAGCAGTTCTCAGTTTCTGTTACTCTTGTGGAAATCTGAAAGAAGAAAAAAAACATTTTAAGCTGGATTGCTTATTTCTGCACTTTTCTGATTTCCAGAATCTGACGTGGATACTACTTGCATAGGAAAATGTGACCTTTTCAATGGAGAGTGGCTACCAAATCCCTCTGGCCCAGCCTATACAAATTCAAGTTGTCGATTTATTGATGATCACCAAAATTGTATGATGAATGGTAGACCAGACACTGGATATCTTCACTGGAGGTGGAAACCTTATGAATGTGATTTGCCACCGTTTGATGAAATTAGATTTCTAGGTGCTATGAGGAACAAAGCATGGGGCCTTATCGGTGACTCCATTCTTCGTAACCAAGTCCAGTCCTTGATATGCCTTCTGTCTAAGGTAAATTATACCACATTACATGACTCCTCCTTTTAATTATCAATTTGTCATACTGAAGTGCTGCTGTTAATGCTTACTTGAAGCATCATGCTCGTATCTGTATTTTCTGATTTTTTACGTTTAAATGCCCTAAAAGGAAATTTTGTTTCTCCTCATTAGGAGATACTACAATTGGAGGAGCATACACTGAATTATGCCAAGATACGTAACCCTCTAAACTATTGTATCCACTAGTATCCAGAGCAGTTCACCCCTGGCCAGTTTCTATAATGCAAGAATCGCTTCTGAAATTTTGAAAATATCTGATGAGAATCTTGTATGTACGTTGTGACGTGAGGTTTATGCATGTAAATCTTTGTTTGAAAGTATATGGTCATTTATCTGTGCAAAAAAATGTAATATATTTACTTTATTTTTGCACAGATTACAGTCATATTTTGTAACTAGTTTTACACACATAGGCTGACATATCGATAGTTTATGGATTCAAATGAGCCCAAAAAAATGTTTGAAGAGGAATGTGAATGAAGCCAGTAGTTTAGGATCAAAAGTGGTGTTTTTTTTCCTCATATTTATAAATTGTGTGCACTATTTGAGTGTACTTCTAGTTGGGTTAGAACAACAATGCATTACTTATGTAACATGCCTCTCCCCTCTATACCTTGCATTTGTAGTGGTATAGTATCCTTATTATTGGACCTGCTTGCTGTTTATTTAGGCCGACGAACCTGTTGAGGTCTACCATGATAAAGAATTCAAAAATAGGAGATGGCACTTCCAATCATACAACTTCACCGTGTCCCTCGTTTGGGCTCCCTTCCTCGTCAAATCAGAGGTTTTTGAAAATGAGAATGGCGAGTCCACTTCCGAGATCCAGCTTCACCTTGACATACTTGAACCAACCTGGATAAGTCAGTACGAGAGGTTTGACTATGTTGTGATTGCCGGTGGACAGTGGTTTCTTAAGACTGCGGTCTACTGGGAGAGTGGTAAGGTGTTAGGCTGTCATCATTGCCAGGACAAGAACCTAACTGAAGTCGGGTTTGAGCACTTGTATCGCAGGACTTTACAAGAGGTACTCAAATTCATCACCTCGGCACACCATAAGCCAGTTGTCCTCTTCAGAACATGGGCGCCTGATCACTTTGAGAACGGCGAGTGGTTCAGCGGTGGAACCTGTAACAGGGTATTGCCTTACAAGAAGGGAGAGTACGGTGGGAAATACATGGAACATATCATGAGGGGGATTGAGCTTGAGGAGTTCAACAAGGCCGTAACAGCGGCCAATAGCTCAAGGGATGTGGTGAAACTGAAGCTCTTGGACACTTACAGCATTTCGTCCATGAGACCTGACGGCCATGCTGGTCCTTACAGGATGTTCCATCCATTTGCACAGGGCAACAAGGATGGCTCATCGGTTCAGAATGATTGCCTGCATTGGTGCGTGCCAGGGCCCATCGACGGCTGGAACGATCTGATTATGAAGCTGGTTCTCAACTGATGAAACCTCTAGATCTTGCGCTCCTTGCTGACCAAGAGTTGTAGGGCTGGTTGTGGGCCAAGTTGGCTACCTCGATTCAGGGTTTAGTTCCTGGCATGCTAGCGTGATGTGATTCTAGTTTAGCAGGAAGTAGTAGTCAAGAATATATAGGTGTGTGTGTCTTTTTTTTTTCTTGAAAAGGAGGACCACCCGCCTCTGCATCAATCCATGCATGCAGCTATATTATTAAATAAAAACAAGCAATGTCATAAAGGTCCAAAGAAGCTCATAAACTGAGCAGTAGTCGAAAGAAAATAAATCCCAAAAACGCCACATCTGGCGATATATAATTGAAAAGTGCCACATCTGGCGATAAAAAACAAGCTACGATGCCTACACATTTAGCCTATTATTAGCTCGCCACCCAAATCGACTGAAGGTGGCCCGTGGTACCGTCTTTCAGCGGTTACAATCAATAACCAAAAGCTCCCTGAAGTCCGCATAAGTGAGTAAGGACCACATACGAATCCAAATTGTAGCGCTGTAAATAACCTGCAAAAAATTGATAAATTTTGTCCCATTAAAAATCATATCATCCCTAGTGTTTCGTATAGCACAAAATAGTGCACATACTCCTATCCGAATATGTTTAGCTAAGTGTACGTCCACTCCATCAGTCACGTCCCAGATAACATGTTTATGCTCCTTGGGGGTTGAACGTTAAAAGCTATATGAATTGATCGCCATAATAATTTTGCAAGAGGATATTCGACAAAGAGTTGTTTAGTTGTTTTATTTTGATCATAAAAACAGCACCTGGAGTTACCAACCTAATCCCTTTTTGCCAAGTTATCTTTGGTTAGAATGACTTCTTTATGGACGAACCACATAAATTTTTCAATACGAAGCGGAACTCTAATCTTATAAATGTGCAACAACCTCAACAATGGTTAGAACGACTTCTTGGATGTGTCTAGTTGGCACACCTCATCCTTCTGAGAAATGTCAATGCTTTAGATGCAGCAGTATTGATTTCTCGTGCAAATAACTGAGTTAAAACTATATGTGGTTGGTTTAAGACACTAGACCCCGCGAGCCAAGAATTAAAGAGTTGTGTCCAGCACCCCTACTGTCTCCCGATGGCAGCGTGTGGGGTGTGATCGTTGGTACAATAATTCTTTACCCATATCCATGTTTCTCATGGGTGTAAAGTTATGATCGTACCATAACCTCGGGTAAATATCCATGCCCATGTTGTATCGTGCCCTATGGGTACCCATTGAGCAGATCAACACAACAATGACGGCATAATAGCTAGTTTCATAGGTGCCAGCCATCGAGAGATTTCTATGGTTGTAAATTCGGTTATTGCGAGGAGGATGGGGTGGGATACAGAGCTTACATACAAAGACTCGATAACTTGGGGTTTATAAAACATGTGCCCACCAAAAAGATAATCCGGCAGGATCTGGGCATACTTATAGGCACAAAGTCGTGCCATTCTACCGGCGACTAGTCGGGTAAGGTTCGGGCACTGACCATGGACACAAATGTTCCTATACCCTACCCATGCTGGTCGGATACCCATCCCTATGGTTAAAATTGCCATCTCACTTTCCGTCTCCTCTACGCGCAACCATAGTGCCCCAATAACCACCATTGCCAATCATGTTGCCACTTGTCATACCTCTAGTCAGGGGCATGGTTTCTTCTTTGACATCAACACGCACACCCTCAACCCTAGCATCCTACCCCTACCATGAACCACTCCCACGAGATTTCCATGTCTTCTCTATATCATGGTTATTGCTCTCGATTGGGAAACATTAATCTAACCACCTTAGTGAAGTCACCTTGCCTCCATCGCCGTCATAGCTCCCATGAGGTCAGAACACTGATGTATCTCATAAGTCATAAATGTAACCATGTCGGATGGGAAGATGTACGTTGCTCCAATTTAAGTATAAAGAGAAAGACTAACTTCTGACGAGCGAGTGGAGCGAGGTCCGTCATCGGTAGGCTTGGGTCGAAGGGGAGGCTAAGGGCTTCAGTCAGATACCACGTATTGATTATAATGACGTGTTCTCTCCATTTGTGAAGCATAGTTCCATTCATGCATTTTTTGGTATTGTTGCTATGCATGATCTTGAGCTTGAGCAGTTAGATGTCAAGACTGCTTTTCTGCATGGTGAACTGGAGGAGGAGATTTACATGGACCAACCAGAAGGTTTCATAATGCCTGGTAAGAAGAAATTTGTTTACAAGTTAAAGAGGTCCCTATATGGTTTGAAACAGTCTCCGAGACAGTGGTATAAATTTTTTGATTCATTTATGATAACACATGGAATTAAGAGGTCTGCATATGATAGTTGTGTTTACATTAAATTTGTTGATGGATCACCTATATACTTGTTGTTATATGTTGATGATACGGTGATTGTTGTCAAGGGAAAGAAAGATATCACTACTTTAAAGGCACAATTAAGCAGTGTGTTTGAGACGAAGGACTTGGTGCTGCTAAGAAAATTCTAGGTATGGAGATTACAAGGGACATAAATTCTGGTTTGTTATTTCTTAGTCAGCAGAGTTACATTAAGAAAGTTCTTCATCGTTTTAATATGCATGATGCTAAGTCAGTAGGCACTCTCATTGCTCCTCATTTCAACTTATCATCTTCTCATTGTCCTAGTAATGACAAAGAGTTTTAGTATATGTCAAGAGTTCCATATTCCAGTGCCGTTGGTTCTTTAATGTATGTCATGGTCTGTTCTAGGCCTGATTTGTCATTTGCAACGAGTTTGGTCAGTAGATACATGGCTAACCGTGGTAAAGAACATTGGAAGGTTGTTCAGTGGATTTTCAAGTACCTTCGTGGCACTTCTAATGCTTGTTTGAAATTCGGCAGAACTGGTGACTAGCTGGCTATGTGGATTCAGATTTTGCTTCCACTTATTTGGACAAGAGGAGGTCCCTTATAGGTTATCTGTTCACTGTTGGTGGTTGTGCCGTGAGTTGGAGGGCAAAGTTGTAGCCATAGTTGCTCAATCTACCACGGAAGCAGAATACATGGCTATTGCAGAAGCATGTAAAGAATCAATTTTAATAAAGTTTGTATGCTGAGGTTTGTGGAGATAATTCTTGCATTAACTTGTTTCACTGGTGCAGAGACGTGCTATACAAACGGTTTTAACCCCCTTTCCACGACGGAGCTTTAAATTGTCGCCTTGCCTATGTGTACGATAGGGGGGTCCTTCCAACACGACCCAGAAACCGTCGGGGATAGGTCCTCCGGTCACACATGCGGGGCAAAATGAGCTCGTGTGCGATCGGGAGAGGCATCAGAGGCAATTGTACAGGGCAAATCGTTTCCGTTAGTATGTACATCTGTAACACCCCGGTGTGTCATGCTACAGTAAACCCCTATTAACGGCTATTCGAATAGTTTTACACTCTGCAGAGGTTGCACACTGTACCCACAAGATCCGGGGAACTTCCGTGTCATCCACGAGCCGCGATACCTCAAGTACCCGGGGTAAGCACCCGATCACTATCTTTCCCTAGACGACACTAACATGGAGTCCACTCGATTGGTAGTAACCCCCGTGCCTAACATTTCACATCATAAAGTTGTGGAGCCTCGCTCCCATATTCATCACATACCACAAGCACGGGGTACCAACGGTGTGTCCGGTGCCCTGTAAAGACAGTCATGGCCGCCCTACCTGGCACGACCCCGTCCCGAGAGAGAGCACCAACTCTCCCCCGTCACTAGTAATGCGGGCTCCAAGCTAGTATCGACCTAGGTAATCAATAATGCCCTTTCCCATATAAGGGTAGAGTGGTTGCGCATGTAAGGTTGGAATAACGGTCGCAACTTAAACCAATCCGTTTTGAAAACAACACACACTTGCCTCGGTACACCACTTCGTCATCAAGTGGCTACCCAACTCATCATCTCCCCCGGGCATAAGTGGCACCCAGTGGGGTTTTCGAAAAGTCTTTTGAAAATACTTTGTTTCCATCACCATGCATATTCCCGTCCCTTTTTGCGTAGCACTACTTTAGCATCCTATCTACTCCCACCAGCATAACCCTCATAAGGAGGTAGGGTCATGCACAATGCAAGTACCAACGAGGAAGTAACAGAGGCGACCAACCCATGTGGTTCACCATCTCATCATGATTCCGATGCAACAATAATAAAGAGCTATATGACATGCATAAAAAGGGTTTCATAGACATGGTCAAAGGCTGCTTGCCTGGTTCATCAGAGTCTTGAAATCTTCTGGTCCTTCTCCAAGTACTCCGTCTACTTCGTCAACTAACGTCGGAAACAAACACAATAAGCAACACAACAAGGTAACAGTAAAAGTGCTCTAAAAATTTGAGTTGGACTTTTCTAGGATACCTCTGGTCATATGAGGAGTGACCAAAGTGGTTTCATTGGGATTTGATGAATGGATATCTCTGAACATTTCAATATGATGGAATCAAGGGATTTGTGGATTTGCAAGAAGTGTACAGGAATACATTTTTGAAAAATGAGCAAATATACCCATTTAACAAAGGATGATTTTAGAAGCATCTAGGAATTGGTTTCACTGGATTTGGAGTTCAAATGAATTTCCTATGAATTTGCAGAGTTGACAAATATGAAGAAATGGCTCATAATATTGTGTTGCACAGAAAGTATTAGTAAAAATGTTCAAAAACTAAGTTTTGAACTTATAGGCATCTAGGAGTTTGAATCATGGCATTTGGATCAATTTTGAGCTCTCTGTGATTTTCTAAAGTTCATCACAGAAATGGAAAAACAGGATTTGATAAATATTTGTGAAGGAAATGATTCTGGAAAAATGTGCAAATAGCACCGTGTGATAGGGAATGATTTTAGGAACTACTAGAAATTTGAACCACCCAATTTGGAGTTAATTTGGATTGTTTATGGATTTTACAAACTGTACAGAAAAGAAAGAGAAAAAGGTTTTTACCCAAATGGGCTGGATCTGGCGGCGGCGCAGCGGGCGAGGTTTAGCAGCAGGCGCCACTGGCCTCGCCCAGCCTCTCAAGGCCTCGCTGGGAGGCCACGTCAAGGCGGCCATGGGTACGCCACAGCAGGGAGGTGGATCCGACAGAAGCCATTTCCACTTAAACGACGGGGCCCGCCCACCGGGTCGCTGACGAGCGGGGCCCGGTGCTTAGGCCGTCTCCTACCTCCCGCTCGAACAGAGCAGAGGCAGGGGAGGCGAGGCCGAGCGGGCGCTGGCGCTCTCCCGGCGGCACGGGCCACCTCCGGCGGCGCCCGGCACACCGACGGATTTAGCGCCATGGCTACCGACCTCCCATGTGCTCCACGCCCACGGGGGAGCCCGGGAAGAGGAGGGCTTCAGGTGTGGCGGACCAGGGCTGACGGCGGGGTTCGGCAAGGCGAGGAAGGCACGAGGAGGAGGGGATGGAGCACGGGGGGAGTTGGCGGTGGTGATGAGAGGGTGCGGGTGTGTTCATGGGGACGAGAGAGGGGTCGAGGCCCATGAATTTAAGCGGCGGCCGGCGGCACTGCTCCGGCCATGGACCAGGTTGGAGGGCGAGGAGGGGAGTGGGTCGATCCAGGGGGTGCACGGGAAGGAGAGAGAGCTAAAGGAGTAGAGGGAGGGCTCGGGGGTGGCCTTATGTAGCCGACCCGTGGCTCACCGTGGATGTGGCGCACGGGTGGCCACGGCAACGGCTCGGGCGGCCAGGAGGGAGGGAGTGGGGTTGTCTACGACGTTCGTGGGGGTGGAGTAGGGCGCCAGGAAGAGAGAGAGGGAGCGGGGCGAGCTCCGGGTGGAGCCACGAGCTCGCACGCGCATTGGCGGGCTCGGGCGGCTCTGGGCATGCGCGGCATGGGCAAGACAGAGGGGAAAGGAGGGGGCCAGCGCAGTGGCGTGTTGCGGACGTCGAGGCACCTCGACTGGCGCAACGGGGAGGCTCGAGGTGGTCGGGGGACGCGGCGTCAACGGTCGGGAGCACGCTGACGTGCTCCAGAGCGCGCAAATGGCCGGCACCCGCGGCTTTTCCTCGCGTCCTCACGCGCCCACTCGTGTCTGGAAGCTGCAGGGGGGAGTAATGTAACGCCCCGGATACAACTTTCCATATCTGTAACTCCGACTCTTGCCTTTTCCGGAGATGCTATATGATACTTCCTTCATGGTTGGGTTTTTGTCGTTTGTTTTGCATTTTGTTCTTGTTATGCATCTCATCTCATGTCATCATCTGCATTTGATCCGCATGTTTTTCAAAACTTGCATCCGTTCGTGTTCCGCCGGTACTCTCCGTTGTCCGTCCTGAGCCCGACCACACTCGCACGCGCCCGCGGCACCTCCGAAATATTATTTTATAAGTGGCATAAAAATGTTCTCGGAATGGGTTGCAACTTGTCGTGCGGTCTTATTATAGTGTAGACAGACCGCCTGCAAAGTTTCATCGCATTCGGAGTCCATTTGATAGCCCAACCGTCTTCCGTAGCGGCACCGTTGCCGGTTTTTCGTCGGACGTTTCGGTCTCCGAAACTGCCACCGGGCTGCTCTGTTTCTTTCTCTCCTCTCCCGCATGCCTCTCCACAGACCACCTGCATCCCAGCTACCCCCTCCATTCCGGACCGTCCGATCGAGATCAAACGGCTCTGAAATGGAGCAAAACACCTAACCCTAGCCCCCTTACTATATATAGATGCCTCCCCTACCAATTTTGGCCTTCCCCTTCCTCCCACCTTGTTTTCCGCGCAGCCCAATCATCAGCGCCGCCGCTCCCCTCCATTTCCGCGCCCAGCCTCGCCGCCACTTGGCGAAGTCGCCATTAGGCCCGCCGCCATCCGCCGCCAGGCCAACCGCGCCCGCCATGTGGCTCGGCCCGAGCGCCCAGCCTCCTCCCACCTCCTCAGCCCTCTCGGCCCGCACAAGACCAGCCCGCCGGGCCAGATCTAGGCCCGAGGGAGCCCAGCACCGCCTCGAAGGCCAGCCTCCCTCGTCCTCATATTGATCAAGAGGAGCCCGAAGCGCCCTCTCTCCAGCGCCGCCGCCAGATGTTGCCCGGAGCCGTCGTCTGCTGCCGCCCAGTCATCCCCCCGTCATCGCGCTCGCTTTCTCTCTCCCTCTCCTCATGGCGATCTCTCTCTCTCTCTCTCTCTCTCTCTCTCTCTCTCTCTCTCTCTCTCTCTCTCTCTCTCTCCCAGGTCGCCCGCCATGGTTCCCGGCGCCGCCCAGCCCCGCCACCACCGAATGGGGTCCACAGGGCCGGATCCGCCGGATCCACCGCCTCGGCCTCCTCATGGTCTCTCACTGACTGGCCGCGGCCGCCGCCCACTGCCATGGCCGCCTCCCTCCTGCCTGCTCGTGTAGGCGCACGAGGAGGAGGACGACCGAGCTCCTCCCCGTGGGCCCCGCGCCACCAGCCCGCAAGCCAGCTCCAGCCTCCTCGGCCAGCGCGCCCCTGCTTGGCCTCCTCCCCACCAGCCGGGCCAAGAGCCCATGGGTGAGCAGACCCCCATGCGCCCCTCCTCTTGTTGTTTTTTTCACCTATCGGCCCAGTCAGTTCGGCCTGCATGTTTTTTTCCTGATCCTGCGAATTTTGCCATTTATCCAGTGATTTACAGATTTGCAGAAAACCCCTCATACTTCATGCATTTAATAACTAAATAACCATGCATCATATGTAAAAACTTTATATATGTAAAATGCTTAGTTTTTCATCTAGTTTAATAATATGCCACTTTCATCCATGTTTAAAATGTTTAAAATGTTGTTTGTTCAAATTTGCTCAAATGCCATGCTAAAATGATTTAATTCATAACTAAATAACCGTAGCTCGGTTTTAAATAAACTTTATATGTAAATGGGGTGGAAAAATGCCTAGTTTAACATGGTCCACTTTATTTTCCTGTTTAACAACTTTAAAATATGTTTTAGGGCAGAACAGTAGCAAATTCATAAATTGCATATGAGGTTTTTCCGGAATTGTTGTTTGTTGTTCCGGCCTCATTTATATTTGCCTAAATAGTTAGTTTACTTATGCTTCACCCCTTGCCATGTTTAACAACATTTAATATTGTTGAGTAGTTTATAACGAGATCAAACTAAATAATTGCATGTGGTGTTTCGTCAATATGCAACTCGTTGCATATTGAGCTCCACTTAATTTGTAGTGTTGTTTGTTGCACTTTGCCATGCCATGCCTCACTAAACCGGACATGCATCATACTTGATTGTGCATCATGCCATGATTATGCTTGTGTGTTTACCATGTTGTTTGCTTCTTTCCGGGTTGCTTCTCTCGTTAGCTTCGGTTTCGTTCCTGAGTTGTGAGGATTCGTTCGACTACTCCCGTTCGTCTTCTTCATGGACTCGTTCTTCTTCCTTGCGGATTTCGTGCAAGATGACCGCTACCACGGATCTCACTACTATCATTGCTATGCTAGTTGCTTCGTTCTATCGCTATGTCTGCGCTACCTATTACCCGCTTGTCAAGCCATCCCATATTGCCATGAACCTCTAACCTTTGACACCTTTCCTATGCAAACCGTTGTTTGGCTATGTTACCGCTTTGCTCAGCCCTCTTATAGCGTTGCTAGTTGCGGTGAAGTTGAAGATTTCTCCATGGTGGATGGGTTATGTTGGGATATCACAATATCTCTTATATTATTAATGCATCTATATATTTGGTAAAGGGTGGAAGGCTCGGCCTTATGCCCGTGTTTTGTTCCACTCTTGCCGCCCTAGTTTCCGCCATACCGTGTTATGTTCCCGGATTTTATGCTCCTAACGCGGTCGGGTGATTTATGGGACCCCCGACAGTTCGCTTTGAATAAAACTTGTCCAAGAAGGCCCAACCTTGGTTTTACCATTTACCTCACCACCACATATCCCTTTTCCTTGGGTCGGCCAACCCGAGGGTCATCTTTATTTTAGCCCCGGGCCGTGCTTGTCTAAGTGTGGTCCAAACCGAAGCGATGTTCGGCGCCCGGCAACCGTGGTCTATGCCAACCCGACGCCTTGCTCATCCGTGTGCCACGAGAACGAGATATGCGCAGCTCCTATCGGGATTGTCGGCGATCGGGCGGCTTTGTTGGTCTTGTTTTACCATCGTCGAAATGTCTTGATGTACCGGATACCGAGTCCGATCGGAGTGTCTCGGGTGAAGGCCTATTCCTTCGATGATCGCGAGAGCTTGTCATGGGCTAAGTTGGGACACCCTGCAGGTATAAACTTTCGAGAGCCGTGCCCGCGTTATGTGGCGATGGAATTTGTTAATGTCCGGTTGTAGATAACTTGACACCAGATCCGAATTAAAATGCATCAACCGAGTGTGTAGCCGTGATGGTCTCTTCTCGGCGGAGTCCGGGAAGTGAACACGGTTTCTGGGTTATGTTTGACGTAAGTAGGTGTTCAGGATCACCTCTTGATCATTGCTAGTTGATGACCGTTCCGCTTGTTTCTCTTCTCGCTCTCAGTTGCGTTGGTTAGCAACCATATATGCTTAGTCGCTGCTGCAACCTCACCACTTTACCCCTTCCTTACCCATTAAGCTTTGCTAGTCTTGATACCCATGGTAATGGGATTGCCGAGTCCTCGTGGCTCACCAGATACTTCCAAAACCAGTTTGCGGTGCCTATGTTACTGAAAGCGGTGACACAACCAAGCTCAAGGAGGAGCTCGATGAAGATCTTGCCCTTTGTGTTGTTTCATTTTAGTTGATCAAGAGTGGAGCCCAGCTTGGGGTCGATCGGGACCTTTGTCGCATTTGGGGTTCTTCTTTTATTTTGGTTCCGTAGTCGGACCTTGATTGTATCTGTATGATGTAATGCTTTACTCATGTATTGTGTGAAGTGGCGATTGTAAGCCAACTATGTATCTTTTTCCCTTATGTAATACATGGGTTGTGTGAAGATTACCTCACTTGCGACATTGCTTTCAATGCGGTTATGCCTCTAAGTCGTGCTTCGACACGTGGGAGATATAGCCGCATCGAGGGCGTTACAAGTTGGTAATCAGAGCCTTCCCCGACCTTAGGAGCCCCACTGCTTGATCGTTTTTAGCGGCCGAGTTGTTTCTAGAAAAATGTTTTGAGTCATTTAGGATTATATATATCGGAGAGTTAGGAATTCTTTTTACTCCTCAGTCCCTTTGTCGCTCTGGTAAGGCATCTTGACATAGAGTTTTGACTCTTCTCTTCTCAAATTTCACTAAATTTTTTTTAGGATCACGCGGGTATCTTGGAATCGTTCCGATGGTTTTATGATGACAACATTGTCTTGGTGCCTCCCGTCGCCAGGGTTTTTTAGAGGAGGTGTCCCGGGAGTTGAGCTCGAGGTGTTGTCGCCATAATTTTATCGCTGCAGATTCTGAATACCGAGTTTAGTCGCCGACATCGAAAATCTCTTTTATGCGCTTGTTGGTGAGATAACCCGATAACCCAATCTCGAGGTGAGTACGGAGTATTGCCATGACTCGTATAACGGATGCTTTTCAAGGTTGAGGTAGACGATTTCGAAGGTTTCTTGGTTATGTGTTGACGGATGGATACAACTTGGATGTAGGTATTGTTAGTTTGGGTGAGATATTGCTTCCCCGTATCCCCAACACCGCATTGCATAACCGTAAAGTTTCGGAAGTTTTATAGGTGGGAATTCAAGTAGCTCCTAGAATATCTTTCCAATGATGCA
>JAHHZJ010000279.1:0-38845 GCA_021437245.1 Aegilops speltoides | reverse complement strand
ATGTAATGTTTAAAAATTGTTCAGATTATGTTTTTGTTGATATATGTATTTATTGTTCATATGTGTATTAATGTTTTCATTTATGCAAAAGATAGATTTTTAGAAAAGTTCAGTTTTTTTTCTGTTCATAAATTTTTTTTGTTGATATTAATTATTGTAGAATATGCAAATGTTTGTATATTCATATGAACAATGCATTAGGCAAAACCTTTGTTTTTTTCGAAATTTTCTATTTGAACATTTTTTTAAAACAAGCAATACTAAAAGAAAGGAAAGGAGAAAGAAGAAACTTCAACATGAGGGGGTGGTACCGATACCCCCTCCCCGATAACATTATTTTCCCATGTATATGTATGTCGCGTCGTTGTCGATATAACCCCTCTAGATACAACTGCAGCACCCCTCGGCCCTCTCGCCGACCAAAACTCGAGGACACCCAAACCCTAGAGAGAAAACGATGTTGCAGTGTCTCCCACGCATTCTCCCCGCCAAGGCCCTACCCGACAAATTAACTCTCTCGAGGCCACCCAAATTTATCAAGTTAAAAGAGCTGCTATCGCCGAGGCCACCCCAAACCCTTGAAGCTTTGTGTCGAGGCCACCCCAAACCCTTGAAGCTTTGTGTCGAGGCTAACCCCAAACCCTAGAGAAGCAGCACGAGGCCACTAACATGATTCCTCATTGTGATTAGCTAGCTAGTTCTACGCTTGCCACTATGTACCATGTTTGAATAATAATTGACATGTTGTCAATATTTGCGTAAACTATGGAGCACTCCGAGACGAAGAAATGTGTTTATGTTGGGGAAATAATCGCAAATGGAAGTGATGATGTTAAGGCCATTTCTCATCGACACCGCTGGTCGATGGATGAAGAAGAGGGCTATGATTATGATGGCTTCACCCATTAATGCCGGACAAGAGGAGGACTATGTTCATGATGGCTCCGTGACACAATGGAGGTACAAGACGAAGGAGACCGTGTCGAGTCGAAGTCACCGAACCGAGTCCGCCAGTATATATATATTAGTTAAGCCCGTACGACAAGTTAATTGATGCATCCATTGTTTTGGTATATGTACATATATTAAGTAATCGCCGCCTTCTTCCTTATAATTTCTAGCCTCCGGATCGAGCACAACTTCGTAAGGAGACGAGGCCCAAGAAAAAGTTGAGCTCGATGAAAAGTTTGAGATCATAGAAATCGCGCCCGACGGCGAACCGATTGAACCCATCCGGACAAAGAAGGCATTTTCGCTTCAAGGGTTCTTGTTAGGGACAGATCCCGATCAAGATCTAGCAATGGTATAAGCTCGCTAAGGATGAAGACGCCGAGGTGTCTTATGTCAATGATATGCGTAAAGAAGATCTTTGGAATGAGTCAAGGCAAATTTCACCGCATCACCAGAGGAGGATCCGAGAAGCCGCTTATAGAGCAATTAATCAAGTCTTGTGCTCTTAAGAAGATGGCTGGCCTAATGAGGAGGTGGAGGAAAGAGCTAAACCAGTTTGTCAAGAAAAAGAGACACCAGAATTCATCGGCAAATATGAGAAGATCAAAGATCATCGCCCGCATTTGTGGCCCACAAGACATCGTAAAAGAGTAAGAAGATGTCGGAGACAAACAAGAAAAATGCTGCGAAGAAGAAGCTTCACCATCGTGACGGGTCGTGGCTACCTCAAAGCCCGCCTAAGTGGTCCAAGGCCGAGCATGATCTGCTTGAAAAGGGATCGAACCAGAGACAATGCGCCGCCCACTACGGAAATCGAGATTTGCCGTCAAGATTGTTCTTGCCGCCAAGATTTCGTCGGGCCGACGGTAAAGACAAACTTTGCCAACAGCGGCCGACGGCAAAGAACAATCGACGGCAGAATCCATACTTTGCCGCCTCAGAAAATACACGACGGCAAAGATTCTTTGCCGCTAGGATTTTTTACAGACGGCAAAGAGCTCTTTTTGCCGTCTCGAACAAAATCGCAGACGGCAAAGCATCTATGCCGCCTCGTGTTTGCTTTGGTAGCCAAGAAATAATCTTTGCCGCCTGCTTTTTTTCAGACGGCAATTGAGCTTTTTGCCGCCTCAGATGAGCCGCAGACGGCAAAGAAGAAGCACACCACGCGGATCCGCTACACGGATTGATGACTTGGCAGCATCTCGAGACGCACATCCCACCCACTCCGACCAACGCATTTAACGCCTCTAACCCACCCCACGACGACGCGCCCCAACCCACGCACTCCCACGCCTGCATTCGCCCCACGCCCCACCACGATTCCCATCTCCTTCTCCCCTGCGGCTGTCTCATCTCCATCTCCTTCTCCCCCGCCAGCTGCTCTCCTCCTCCTCCTCCTCCTCCGAGAGCAGCCACACGCCGGCCGGCCAACGCCGCCTCGCCTGCCCCAAGCACTTCCCCTGCCCACCGCCTCGCCCATCTCCGAAAGCAACCATATGTCAGGGCTAGCGCCCATGAGCCTGCAAGGCCCGCCACGCCCAGCGCTTCTTCCGCCACCTGCCGGGCGCAAGATGAAGCTCCACCTCATGAGCCTCGTCTCACTCACCGGCTATGTGCACCCCAGCTCCTTCAAGCCGCACCCGAGCCCGCCCACACTCCCGAGCCCTCCACACCCGCCGGGTCCCCAGCTCCACTCATGAGCCCGCCGCTAGAGCAGCCGGGTGAAGGAAATATGCCCTAGAGGCAATAATAAAGTTATTATTTATTTCCTTATATCATGATAAATGTTTATTATTCATGCTAGAATTGTATTAATCGGAAACATAATACATGTGTGAATACATAGACAAACAGAGTGTCACTAGTATGCCTCTATTTGACTAGCTTGTTAATCAAAGATGGTTATGTTTCCTAACCATGAACAAGGAGTTGTTATTTGATTAACAAGGTCACATCATTAGTTGAATGATCTGATTGACATGACCCATTCCGTTAGCTTAGCACACGATCGCTTAGTATGTTGCTATTGCTTTCTTCATGACTAATACATGTTCCTATGACTATGAGATTATGCAACTCCTGCCACGGAGGAACACTTTGGTACTACCAAACGCCACAACGAATCGGGTGATTATAAAGGAGTACTACAGTGTGTCTCCAAAGTCGATGTTGGGTTGGCGATTTCGAGATTAGGATTTGTCACCCGATTGCTCGGAGAGGTATCTCGGCCCTCTCGGTAATGCACATCACTTAAGCCTTTGCAAGCATTACAACTAATGAGTTAGTTGTGAGATGATGTATTACGAACGAGTAAAGAGACTTGCTTGTAACGAGATTGAACTAGGTATTGATACCGACGATCGAATCTCGCAAGTAACATACCGATGACAAAGGGAACAACGATGTTGTTATGCGGTCTCGACCGATAAAGATCTTCAGAGAATATGTAGGAACCAATATGGGCATCCAGGTCCCGCAGTTGGTTATTGACCGTGAATAGTTCTAGGTCATGTCTACATTGTTCTCGAACCGTAGGGTCCGCACGCTAAGGTTTCATGATGCTTATTATGAGTTTATGTATTTTGATGTACCGAAGAAGTTCGAGTCCCGGATGTGATCACGACATGACGAGGAGTCTCAAATGGTCGAGACATAAAGATTGATATATTGAAGCCTATGTTTGAGTTCGAATGGTTCCAAGTAAAACAGGAATTTATCGAGTACCGGAGGTTACCGGAACCCCCGGAGGTAAATGGGCCATAGTGGGCCTTAGTGGAAAGGAGAAGGGCCAGCCCTAGGTGGTCACAGGCCTCCCTCTTCCCTAGTCCTACTAGGACTAGGAAAGGGGCCGCCCCTCTCTCTCTCTTCCCCGAATCCTAGTCCAACTAGGATTGGGGGAATCCTACCCCAGAGGGAGTAGGACTCCTTGGCGCCCTCCCTTGGCCGGCCAGCCCCTCCCCTTGCTCCTTTATATACGGGGCAGGGGGCACCCTAGAACACACAAGTTGATCTACGGATCGCCTCAGCCGCAGCGTGCCCCTCCACCATATTCCACCTCGTTATACTGTCGCAAGCTTAGGCGGCCCACGCCGGTGAAACATCAAGATCGCCACCACGCCGTCAGGCCGACGGAACTCTCCTCACACTCGCTGGATCGGAGTACGAGGGACGCCATCGAGCTGTACGGTGTCAAGAACTCGGGGCGCCGGAGTAACGGCGCCGGATCGGTCGGATCGCGAGGAGAACGACGACTACTTCCTCTACGCCAGATCGCTTCCGCCAGTTCACGAGGGTACGAGACAACACTCTCCCTCTCGCTGCTATACATCACCATGATCTTGCGTGCGAGGAAATTTTTGAAATTACTACGCTCCCCAACAAAGGGCATCCGAGCCAGGTTTTTATGGTTTGATGTTTTGCACGAGTAGAACACAAGTGAGTTGTGGGCGATACAAGTCATACTACCTACCAGATGTCATACTTTGGTTCAGCGGTATTGTGAGATGAAGCGCCCGACCGACATTACGCAGACGCTTACGCGAGACTGGTTTCACCGCCACGAGCACTCGCTGCTTAAAGGTGACCGGCGGTGTCTGCTCTCTCACTTTAGTTGAACTGAAAAGTATACGCCCGTCCTTGAGAAGGTTAAACGAGTCTATTTGACGAAGTATCGCTGTGGTTTTGATGCGAGGTGAGATTGGTTCTGCTTAAGCCCGTAGCAGCCACGTAAAATTTGCAACAACAAAGTAGAGGACGCCTAACTTGTTTTTGCAGGCATGTTGTGATGTGATATGGTCAAGACGTGATGCTATATTTTATTGTATGAGATGATCATGTTTTGTAACCGGTTATCGGCAATCGGCAGGAGCCATATGGTTGTCGCTTATTGTATGAAATGCATCGCTCGTAATGCTTTACTTTATCACTAAGCTGTAGCGATAGTCGAGAAGCATAAGATTGGCGAGACGACAACGATGCTACGATGGAGATCAAGGTGTCGCTACCGGTGACGATGGTGATCACGACGGTGCTTCGAGATGGAGATCACAAGCACAAGATGATGATGGCCATATCATATCACTTATATTGATTTGCATGTGATGTTTATCTTTATGCATCTTATCTTGCTTTGATTGACGGTAGCATTATAAGATGATATCTCACTAAATTATCAAGAAGTGTTCTCCCGAGTATGCACCGCTGCCAAAGTTCGTCGTGCCTGCACACCCACGTGATGATCGGTGTGATAAGCTCACGTCCATCTACAACGGGTGCAAGCCAGTTTTGCACACGCAGAATACTCAAGTTATACTTGACGAGCCTAGCATATGCAGATATGGCCTCGAACACGGAGACCGAAAGGTCGAGCGTGAATCATATAGTAGATATGATCAACATAAGATGTTCACCATTGAAAACTACTCCATCTCACGTGATGATCGGTTATGGTTTAGTTGATTCGATCACGTGATCACTTAGATGACTAGAGAGATGTCTATCTAAGTGGGAGTTCTTAAGTAATATGATTAATTGAACTTAAATTTATCATGAACTTAGTCCTAGTAGTATTTTGCAAATTATGTTGTAAGATCAATAGCTTGCTATTGCTTCCATATGTTTATTTTGATATGTTCCTAGAGAAAATTGTGTTGAAAATGTTAGTAGCAATGATGCGGATTTGATCCGTGATCCGAGGTTTATCCTCATTGCTGCATGTAAGAATTATGTCCTTAATGCACCGCTAGGTGATGCACTCTATTGCAGAGCAGATGCGCACGTTATGAACGCTATTAGCTCAAGATGATGACTACTTGATAGTTTTGTGCACCATGCTTTATGGCTTAGAATCGACTTCAAAGATGTTTTGAACATCATGGACCATATGAGATGTTCCAGAATTGAAGTTAATATTTCAAGCAAATACCCGAGTTGAGAGATATGAAGTCTCCAACAAGTTCTATAGCTAAAAGATGGAGGAGAATCGCTCAACTAGTGAGCATGTGCTCGATTGTCCGGGTACTTCAATCGCTTGAATCAAGTGGGAGTTAATCTTCCAGATAAGATAGTGATTGATGAATTTTTCTAGTCACCATCACCAAGTTAGTAGAACTTCGTGATGAACTATAGTATGCAAGGGATGACGAAAATGATTCCCTGCTCTTCGTGATGTTGAAATCGACGAAGGTAGAAATCAAGAAAGAGCATCAAGTGTTGATGGTTGACAAGATCACTAGTTTCAAGAAAAGGGCAAAGGAAAGAAAGGGAACTTCAAGTAGATTGACAAGCAAGTTGTCACTCCCACGAAGAAGCCCAAAGCTGAACCAAAGCCTCAAACCGAAGTGCTTACAATCGCAGGAAATGGTCATCGAAGCGGAACTGCCCTAAATATTTGGTGGATAAGAAGGATGGCAAAGTGAAAAAGGGTATATTTGATATACGTGTGTTTGATGTGTGCTTTACTAGTGTTTATAGCAACCCTCGGTATTTGGTACTCGGTTCAGTTGCTAAGAGTAGTAACTCAAACGGAGTTGCGTATCAAATGTAAACTAGTTAAGGGTGAAGTGACGATGTGTGTTGAAAGTAGTTTCAAGATTGATATGATCATCATCGCACACTCCCTATACTTTCGGGATTAGTGTTGAACCTAAATAAATGTTATTTGGTGTTTACGCTGAGCATGAATATGATTTGATCGTGTTTATTGCAATACGGTTATTCATTTAAGTAAAAGAATAAACTGTTATTCTGCTTACATGAATAAAACCTTATATGGTTACACACCCAATGAAAATGGTTCATTGATCTCGATCGTAGTGATACACATATTCATAATATTGAAACCAAAAGATGCAAAGTTAATAATGATAGTGCAACTTATTTGTGGCAATCGCCGCTTAGGTCATATTAGGTAAAGCGATGAAGAAACTCCATGCTGATGGGATTTTGGAATCACTTGATTATGAATCACTTGATGCTTATGTAATCATGCCTCTTGGGCAAGATGACTAAAACGCCGCTTCTCCGAACATTGAACGAGCAACAGATTTGTTGGAAATCATACATACCGATGTATGTGGTCCGATGAATATTAAGGCTCGTGACAAGTATCATTATTTTCTCACCTTCACAGATGATTTGAGCAGATATGGGTATATCTACTTGATGAAACATAAGTCTGAAATAGTTGAAAGGTTCAAAGAATTTCAGAGTGAAGTGGAAAATCATCGTGACAAGAAAATAAGGTTTCTACGATCTGATCGCTGAGACAAATATTTGAGTTACGAGTTTGGTCTTCAATTAAAACAATGTGAATAGTTTCACAAATTCATGCCACCGAACACCACATCATAATGGTGTGTCCGAACGTCAGAATCTGCATTTTATTGGATATAGTACAATATGATGTTTCTACCGATTTACCAATATCGCTTTTGGGATCATGCATTAGAGACAACTGCATTCACGTTAAATAGGGCACCATCTAAACCGCTGAGACGACACTATATGAACTGTGGTTTAGCAAGAAACCAAAGTTGTCGCTTTTAAAGTTTGGGGCTGCGATGCTTATGTGAAAAAGTTTCATCCCGATAAGCTCAAACCCAAATCGGAGAAGTGCGCCTTCATAGAATACCCAAAGGAAATTGTTGGGTACACCTTCTATCACAGATCCAAGGCAAAACATTCTGTTAATAAATGGATCCTTTCTAGAGAAGGAGTTTCTCTCGAAAGAAGTGAGGGAGGAAAGTAGAACTTGATGAGGTAATTGTACCTTTCTCCCTTACTTGAAAGTAGTTTGTCGCAGAAACCGTTTCGAGACATCTACACCAAGTAGTGAGGAAGTTGATGATGTTGATCATGAAACTTCAGATCAAGTTACTACGTAACCTCGAGATCAACCAGAGTAAGATCCGCACTGAGTGGTATGGTAATCCTGTTCGAAGTCATGTAACTAGATCATGATGAACCTACTAACTATGAGGAAGCGATGATGAGCCCAGATTCGCGAAATGGCTTGAGGCCATGAAATCTGAGATATGATCCATGTATGAGAACAAAGTATGGACTTTGATGGATTTGCCGATGATCGGCAAACCATAGAAAATAATGGATCTTCAAGAGGAAGACGGACATTGATAGTAGTGTTACTATCTACAAAGCTAGACTTGTCGAAAAAGGTTTTTGACAAAGTTCAAGATGTTGAATACAATGAGATTTTCTCACCAGACGATGCTTAAAAGTCTGTCCGAATCATGTTAGCAATTGCCACAATTTATGAAATTTGGCAAATGGATGAAAACTGCATTCCTGAATGGGTTTCTGGAGGAAGAGTTGTATATGATGCAACCGAAGGTTTTATTGATCCAAAGGAAGCTAACAAAGTGTGCAAGCTCCAAATGATCCATCTATGGACTGCAAGCATCTCGAGTTGGAATATACGCTATGATGAGTTGATCAAAGCATATAGTTTTATACAGACTTACTGTGAAGCCCAGATTTACTAAAAGTGAGTGGAGCACTACAACATTTCGATAAGTATATGTGAATGACATATTGTAGATCGGAAATAATGTAGAATTATTCTCGCAAAGCATAAAGGAGTGTTTGAAAGGAATTTTTTCAAAGAAAGACCTCGTAAAGTTACTTTATATATCGAGCATCAAGATCTATAGAGATAGATCAAGACGCTTGATAAGTTTTTTCAATGAGTACATACCTTGACAAGATTTTGAAGTAGTTCAAAATGGAAATACCAAAGAAAGAGTTCTTGCCTGTGTTACAAGGTGTGAAATTGAGTAAGACTCAAAACCCGACCACGGCAGAAGATAGAAAGAGAATGAAAGTCATTCCCTATGCCTTGGCCATAGGTTCTATAAAATATGCCATGCTGTGTACCAGATCTATTGTATATCCTACAATCGAAGTTTGGCAAGGAGTACAATAGTGATCTAGGAGTAGATCATCGATAGCGGTCAAAATTATCCTTAGTGGAATAAGGATATGTTTCTCGATTATGGAAGTGACAAAAGGTTCGCCGTAAAGGGTTACGCCGATGCAAGTTTTGACACCGATCCGATGACTCTAAGTCTCGATCTAGATACATATTGAAAGGAGCAATTAGCTAGAGTAGCTCCGCAAGAGCATTGTAGACATAGAAAATTGCAAAATACATAACAGATCCGAATGTGAAGACTCGCTGACTAAGATTCTCTCACAAGCAAAACATGATCACACCTTAGTACTCTTTGGGTGTAAATCACATAGCGATGTGAACTAGATTATCAATCTAGTAAACCCTTTGGGTGTTGGTCACATGGCGATGTGAACTATAGGTGTTAATCACATGATGATGTGAACTATCAATGTTAATCACATGGTGATGTGATCTAGATTATTGACTCTAGTGCAAGTGGGAGATCAAGGAAATATGCCCTAGAGGCAATAATAAAGTTATTATTTATTTCTTATATCATGATAAATGTTTATTATTCATGCTAGAATTGTATTAATCGGAAACATAATACATGTGTGAATACATAGACAAACAGAGTGTCACTAGTATGCCTCTATTTGACTAGCTTGTTAATCAAAGATGGTTATGTTTCCTAACCATGAACAAGGAGTTGTTATTTGATTAACAAGGTCACATCATTAGTTGAATGATCTGATTGACATGACCCATTCCGTTAGCTTAGCACACCATCGCTTAGTATGTTGCTATTGCTTTCTTCATGACTAATACATGTTCCTATGACTATGAGATTATGCAACTCCTGCTTACCGGAGGAACACTTTGGTACTACCAAACGTCACAACGAATCGGGTGATTATAAAGGAGTACTACAGTGTCTCCAAAGGCGATGTTGGGTTGGCGATTTCGAGATTAGGATTTGTCACTCCGATTGCTCTGGAGAGGTATCTTCGCCCACTTGGTAATGCACATCACTTAAGCCTTGTAAGCATTACAACTAATGAGTTAGTTGTGAGATGATGTATTACGAACGAGTAAAGAGACTTGCCGGTAACGAGATTGAACTAGGTATTGATACCGACGATCGAATCTCTGCAAGTAACATACCGATGACAAAGGAACAACGATGTTGTTATGCGGTCTCGACCGATAAAGATCTTCAGAGAATATGTAGGAACCAATATGGGCATCCAGTGTCCCGCAGTTGGTTATTGACCGTGAATAGTTCTAGGTCATGTCTACATTGTTCTCGAACCGTAGGGTCCGCACGCTTAAGGTTTCGGCGATGCTATTATGAGTTTATGTATTTTGATGTACCGACGAAGTTCGAGTCCCTGATGTGATCACGGACATGACGAGGAGTCTCAAATGGTCGAGACATAAAGATTGATATATTGAAGCCTATGTTTGGAGTTCGAATGGTTCCGTAAAAACAGGAATTTATCGGAGTACCGGAGGTTACCGAACCCCCGGAGGTAAATGGGCCATAGTGGGCCTTAGTGGAAAGGAGAAGGGCCAGCCCTAGGTGGTCACAGCCCCCCCTTCCCCTAGTCCTACTAGGACTAGGAAAGGGGGCCGGCCCCCCTCTCTCTCTTTCCCCCCTCCGGGAATCCTAGTCCAACTAGGATTGGGGGGAATCTTACTCCCTGAGGGAGTAGGACTCTTGGCGCCTCCTCCTTGGCCGGCCAGCCCCTCCCCTTGCTCCTTTATATACGGGGCAGGGGGCACCCTAGAACACACAAGTTAGATCTACGGATCGCCTTAGCCGTGCAGCGTGCCCCCTCCACCATATTCCACCTCGGTTATACCGTCAAGCTTAGGCGAAGCCCTCGCCGGTGAACATCAAGATCGCCACCACGCCGTCAGGCCGACGAACTCTCCTCGACACTCGCTGGATCGAGTACGAGGGACGCCATCGAGCTGTACGTGTCAAGAACTCGGGGCGCCGAGTAACGGCGCGGATCGGTCGGATCGCGAGGAGAACGACGACTACTTCCTCTACGCCAGATCGCTTCGCTTCAGTTCACGAGGGTACGAGACAACACTCTCCCTCTCGCTATACATCACCATGATCTTGCGTAAAGCGAGGAAAATTTTTGAAATTACTACGCTCCCCAACACCGGCGCCCACCGTCGAGCACCGCCATCCCTAACCTCCCAAGGTTTTCCTCAAGGGCGCCGAGCGAAGTCACCTCGAAGCGCCGGCTGGCCGGAGTTGCGCTGGCCGAGCAGGGCGCAAGGCAAGCAGCAAGCGGAACGGCACGTGTTGTAGGCGAAAGCAGTAACAAAGACAAATAAGTAGGCGAAGCGCTATCGGATTTGGGGCGGGCAGAGCAACGGAGTGGAGAAGAAGGACCCGATTGCTTTTTGGTCTTACTTGTTAGGGTCCTTTGTGTTAATTTCCAGGACTACTTTGTAACTTTAGTTTTTTTCCGGGGTGATGTTTGCATTTTGTACTCCACTGACGTTGAATGAAACGGCACTACACACGGATGGGCCTTCCCCTTGTTAAAAAAGAAGAAAGATAGGCATTGCACTCGATGAGTCGACCGCATCGCTTGGGAGCAACGTTGCTGTGTTTTTTTAATTTGACCCCATTCTTTGCCGTCTGTGATATACGAGGTCAAGGCAAAGACACGAATAGCCGACGGCAAAGATGTAGTCTAGCCGACGGCAAAACTGCTTTTCACCGTATGTGATCTATAAGGCGACGGCGAAGAAATCTTGGCCGACGGCAAAGTCTTTGCCGCCTTTCAGATGAAAGTCGACGGCAAAGTATACTTTGCTTGCTAATCTTTGCCGCCCGAGTTTGCCGCTCATTTCGACGGCAAAGTCTTTGCCGCCTGGATTTAGCTTCTTGCCGCCTCAGAATCCATGACGCAAATTACCTGCTTCGTAGGGCTGCACTGCCGGACTTGGTTCTTCGGGCAAGGAACCTTGACCTCAGAATAGTAAGGGTCAAGGACTGACGAGCAAATCGCAAACACCACCAAGAAACTTCGACACTATATCGATGCAAATAAGAAGCGAGGAACGCTCTTCCAAACAGGAGAAGGACGAGCTCACAATGGCCCTTGGGAATCCTAAGCACCCCGGACGGACATGAGGCACGCCAGCTCCCTTCCGTGGAAGGTTGGTTTTCCGGACGCAGGGGTTACAAAACCCACGAGAGGAGGAAGAAACCGAGCAGACCAAATGCAAAGCGCCGCTTGAAGGGTAATGGGCTAGAGGATCGAGAAGAGGAACGAGAAGCAGCAGACGCAACAAACGACATGCCAAGCTTCCCCGGTTACCCCGCCATCTCAGCGGAGAAGCAGCGCTGCTTCCACCGAGCTGCTTCAGCCGAGCATGTCTTGACGGCTCCTCGCCAGCTATCCCATGGATGGTATCACAGAGTCTCAAAATTGCCACATTATGGCGCGATGCATGAATTTGAAGGTCAAGGCGGTTGTTGGCCAAGTTTATCCTAGTGGACCCGCACAACTTATCACCGCCACCGATTCCGTATGATTTGCTAAGGTGATGGTGGATGAAATAACGGAGGGATTTGAGGACCTCGAGCTTGAGCACCCTACCGTGAAGGGGAGACTAGGCTGGGTTCTGCTCAAGACTCCATGCCTATGGCGGAAGGAGCTCATCGACCTTCTCAACTCGGATGCCTCCGCCTCCTCCTCCTCCGCGAAGTCAGGCACTCCGCCTCCACCGCCTCCTCCTCCCGCGAAAGTGACGATCAGGGCACGCGGGCGGCACTCCGCCTCCACCGCCTCCTCCGGGCGAGTGAAGATCAGGCACGCGTGGCGGCACTCCGCCTCTTCTCCGGCGCGCAGGCGGCACTCCGCCTCCTCCTTCTCCGCCGCCAAAGAAGGGCGGAAGAGACCCGCCGCCTCAGCCTGCTCCGACGCGTCAGAGTCCTTCTCCTCCGCCAAGCAAGCAAGCACGAAGAAGACAGACGCAGCCATGGTTCCGCTCCGCGCCTAGCAAAGACAAGAAGAGAGAGGTATACAGACACGGTCCACCTCTAAAGCCTCAGAGAAGTTACTGTGACGAGAGGAGCAAGGAGGAAAATGATACGATCGTGTGCACTCCAAGTGAAGGAGTTCTTTGAAGGGGTTAAAGCAAAGATACATCCACCTCCGGAGGAGAAGGTAGATCCGTGAAAGCAAAGCGCACTCGATGCCCCGAGGAAACCACCAAAGTCTCCGCCGAGAACCAACTATGAGCGACATCAATGCATATATCTCCAAGCCAAGCGGCCGAACTACCACAAGTGATAAAAGGTCAAGAACAACGGGCAAAGGGGAAAAATTGCCCAGCTCGCGAACAAGCACAACAATCGTGCCCCCCGCTCAATGTGTCTAATCCTCCGGGGACGGTGGCCGGTTATGGCAATCTTGGAGATTACCTGCCTGACGATGCACTTCCTGATTTCATGGAGGTGGACTTATTCAGATACGAGTACGGAAGCCTCTCATCAAAGATGAAAAGTCTCTCGACAACAATGATGCTAAGATTCCACAGCTTGGTACATGAAAACCCGCAGAGAGTCTAAGGGACGAATCAGATCTCGAAAATTAAAGAGGAGCACGACTCGCTTCAAATGATCTGTTGTCTATTCCATTTGAGGAGTTCTTCGAGTTCTTCAATCAAAAGGCCCTCGATAAATTAATGGTCTTTTGCTACCGCCTCGTAAGTACTATTTCTGTCATTAGTCTCGATATATAGCTCGGCTCTTTCATTGCATGTATTTATAATTAATTATCCTCAATATATTATGCAGATTGAAGATCGCCGAAAGTGCAAAATGAAATCTATGATATTGGGTTCATTAACACAAATATCATAGATGTATTTCTGGTTGAAAAGGACGTCGACGAGGCCGAGGACAACTTGCTACAATCGTTAATCAAAAATCAAAACAAAGATACCATACTCTTTCCTTACAACGCCCGTGAGTGTTACTGCTGTGTATATTCGGTTTCCTTATTACTCGAAAGCGAGGTTAATGTAACTCATGGGTTATGCATGCTTGTGCAGGTACCACTATATTCTTCTCGAGATTAAGCTTGAGCGGGACTAGTAACCGCCTTTAGACTCTGCACGAAAGATCCCAGACCTATGCGGACATGACTGAAATGCTCAAAGAAGTAAGTTCAATCGATCATTATCGCACTATATCGGCAACTTTTTGTTCATTTCCTGATATCTCAAGTAATAACAAATATTTTCTTTGTCTTGCAGGGTTTGGAAACAGTTCACCGCACAAGCTCCGGATCGCCAAGGAGCTGCGATATACATACCCAAAGTAAGTACTATCGCGCCAAGATCTCCCATTGATTCTATAGCTATAATTTCATCAATGCCATTTATATAATGCTTCATTATCAGTTTGATCGACTCTATTTCTCGTAAAGTGCTTGTGGCAGGAGGAAGGGAATGATTTCGTGGATACTACGTGCGAAGTTCATCCACAACGCGACTTTGAAAAACAAGCGGGCTACTCTAGAAGACAATATGAAGTGCGTAGCAATAATATTCACAATTTCATTTTATTACACCATCATTTCTGTTGAGTTTCATTCATATATATGTATTAATTAACCCCTTCTTCAAATTAATTAGACGTGGCAGATGCGGATGAACTCCTACCACCAGATCGCATTAAAGCAATTCAAGAGGAATTGGCGGATTCTTTCTTGAACACGCCATCAAGAAAGCCGAGAATACCATGTGGAACTTGAATTCAAATGCTAGTGGTGTGTAATTAAGAGATCTTATATAGATTGTACATGTATGTAGCCAAGAAACTTGTTGTTCACCAATCTCTGGAGAAGGAGAGGTCGATCGATCACTTCTCCTCGGATGCATGACTTAACTTCAGATCAATGGTTCTCTCGATCACTTATGTATATATACTACGTGGCGCCGAAAGCAAGCACGACATAAGAGAGGACACTTCTCAGATTAATTAGCTAGCTACACAATATACTAAACACCTAAATTAACCCTCAAAACCCCCAACCCCTCCTTTCAAAAAAAAAATAAAACCCTAGCCATCGAATGCAGACACGGATGTTTTTGGTCCCGCTGAGCCACCAACCGACCAAAGGCCCCTCGACCGGGCTCTCAAGATAGGGCCACGTGGAGAGATTGGTCCCGGTTCGTGTTTGAACCGACTAATGGGTTGAGGTATTAGTAACGATTTCATTAGTCCTGCTCCCTAACCGACTAAAGGCCCTTACGAACCGGGACTAATTGGTGGTTTTATACTAGTGGAAAGCTCAACAAAAGAAACTAAGTGGGTGTGCATCCAACTTGCTTGCTCACGAAGACCTAGGGCACTTTGAGGAAGCCCATCATTGGAATATACAAGCCAAGTTCTATAATGAAAAATTCCCACAAGTATATGAAAGTGACAACATAGGAGACTCTCTATCATGAAGATCATGGTGCTACTTTGAAGCACAAGTGTGGAAAAAGAGATAGTAGCATTGTCCCTTCTCTCTTTTTCTCTCATTTTATTTTTTTTCTTTTCTTTTTTTCTTCCCCCTTTTTTTTCTTTTTCTTTTTTTTTCCTTTGGTCTTCTTTTTTTGGCCTTTTTTTCTTTTTTTTCTTTTTGTAAAGTCTGAAGTCTCATCCCGACTTGTGGGGGAATCATAGTCTTCATCATCCTTTCCTCACTGGGACAATGCTCTAATAATGAAGATCATCACACTTTTATGGATTTACAACTCAAAGCTAGAACAAGATATGACTCTATATGGATGCCTCCAGCGGTGTACCGGGATATGCAATGGATCAAGAGCGACATGTATGGAAATTATGAAGGTGGCCTTGCCACAAATATGATGTCAACTACATGATCATGCAAAGAGCAATATGACAAAAGTAATGCATGTCATATAAACGGAACGGTGGAAAGTTGCATGGCAATATATCTCGGAATGGCTATGGAAATGCCATAATAGGTAGGTATGGTAGCTGTCGTGGATTTGTCACGGCAGATGTCCTAGCAAAAGGACTTAGTCGTGGAGCCATCGCCACGGGTTTACTTGAAGGGGTTAAAGCGACACAAAGACACGAGGGTTTTATACTAGTTCGCCCCTTCGATGAAGGTAAAAGCCTACGCCTAGTTGTGATGGAATTGATGTGGTCTCGATGGCTAGGAGCAAACAAGCTTTGCCTAGGCTCGAGTTGTGGTTGTTTCTCCTGAACTGTCACCGGTCGCCCCTTATATACACGGGTGACGCCTGCCGGTTCATAGAGTCCCAACCGTTCATACTGTGATCCTGCTGGTATCTCTCTATTCCTAACTTACAATACAAGTTATACATCAGGCCGGTTTACGGCTACAAGTTCTAAACCGACTACAGTGCCTTGGGCCTTTCTTCGCTTATACCACTAACGGAGTTAACCTGCCCAGCTGGCCGGTTTACACCTAGTGGTAATATCCCCAACATTAGGCCCCAGATTGATTTGAACTGTTCATGTCAATCCTTCACAAAACTTGCATCTTGACATCTTCTAGATCGTAAACCGCCATGTCGCTATCACTTCGTTATCAGAACCGCATGACGTCATCCTGAAATTTTTTCATTTATAACGCCTCTTTAATAGCAGCCTCGGATTCACGCTTGACCTAGCTTGGTTGTTTTATAAATAGGACCAAGGGTCATTTCTTTCTTTCCTTCGCCCCTCTTCTTCGCCTTCCTCGCGGCCGCTGGTCTTGGAGCTCCGCCACCGCTGCCGATTTCGCTTCGCCCCGGCCGCCGAGATCGACTAACGTATTAGAGCATTGCGCCTCTTTCCGCGCTTTCTCCGCTCCCGTAAGCTTCTTCCCGCCTTGACCTAGATCTGTTTTTTAGGTTCCAGCTTCATGCAGGTTCTTCGTATGCTCATATCTCGTTCTTTGACTTTGAATAAATCCATGAATCTATGCTGTATTTAATAGTGATCCTTGCGCATCCGCTGTAGTCTCTCATCTAAGCCCACAGATCTTCGCATATACCGCTCCATAGTTCACTGCTTCGCTTACTTCTAAACATTTTCGCTTTTCTCAGAACTTTATGCTTGATCCGCAGCCGCATATGATCTTCCCAAACTTGTTTCAGATACTTAGTTATCCACAACTCCAATCACTTCCAATGCTTAGGTCAGCGGTTTAACTTACTAAAATAATCGCTAAACCGATATATATATATCATTAGTCCCTTGTTGAACCGCCGTAATCCACATGACACAAAGACCACAGAAACCGGTTTATAAATACCGCCTCCGTTTATCGTAGTTTAGATCAACACCTTGTACCAAGCATGCTTCAACCGGATTTACTATTTCTTTTAGATCTTACCATGGCCAAGCAAGTGTATGAATGCAATCGGGTTCTTCCTCGCCACCGAATCACACTGGATGATTTAGTCTCGATTGGCGCTTTAGATGATAAAGATACAATCCAATGGAGGGTCCCCGAGAGGAATGCCTCCCACACCTCAGAAGGAGAAGTTGTGGTTCGCAGATCACCTGCCCGGGCTTCAAACCGCCTGTTCTAAATTTTACCGGACGTGTTAGCCAATTTTCAGCTCCGGCCCCGTGATATTGGCCCCAACTCGCTACCAATTTATGCCACTTTCAAGTACTATTCAAGTATATCTTCAAGAGGAACCTTCGCTGAACTGTTTAGAGACCTCTTCCATCTAAACCGTCGTGACCGAATTCACCGACGGCCCCAATACTGAATTGGGTGGCATGGCTATTCAACAGAGGAAGGAGATCACCTATCCCCACGCCAAACTCCATACTCACCCCAAGGAGTGGAATGCGACTTGGTTTTATTGCAAAGATACTTCTCCCGAGGATGAAAATCCTTTACCGGCTTTTCGCCCGTGAGCGGCTGAGCAACACCCATCCGCTTCCACAAAGATTGAGCGCCAAAGATAGAAGCAAATATGCCCCGCAGCTGTCCAAGCTCCGAGCTTTATGGCTAACGGTTTGACGGAATAGACCTTGCACGCTGTTGGTTATCATGGGGCATACCGCTCGAGCCAAGCGCCCGGTTTGATGTGCCAAGATATCGATAGTGTCGACGACCCACTCCGGACACACCAAACTCCAACTCTCTCGATGATGAAGTTACGACTCGTAAAGAAGATGCTGAATGAGCCGAGCATCTCTCCGCTCAAACCGTCCGCTTCCTCATCGCACCACTCAACAAACCGCCATGTAAGTATTTAGTTGCTCCATCATTAAACCTGCATATCGCTTCATGTGTCTAACAATTAATTATTTCGATCCAGGTGATAATCCGCTTTGGAGCAAGAAACTTTCACAAGATAAAGCGGAGAAAGGTAGGCGCCAACCCGCCCAAAACCAAAGTTGTTAAGAAACCAGCTCACAAGAGAAAAACCACCGCTTCATCCGACCGAGCCATTGACGGCGATGTGGGTAATCCGGATCTTGAGGTAGAACTTGATTCTCTTGGCTTGCTTTTTACACGCCTTATTGATGATGATGCTTGTCAGACGACGCCGAGGCCAGAATGCAGATTCACGAGCTAACTATTCTCTTCCGATTCGTAAAATTTGCCCTTGCCAAAATTTCGCCAGCAAACCGAAAGTTAATTTTTCTCACCTCTTGCTTATTTGGATCCCAAATTTCTTATGAAGACGCAGAACATGAAGCTCGCCAGACAACCCAAAGACAAGGGTGTAGTTACCTCCGGTTTACCAAACAGCCCGGTTTGAAAGCGCCATCCGAGGTCTCCGACCTTTTATTGCTTTAAATTCTAAAGCGGGTTTCTTCCACAACCTCTTAATCCGTCTGACCGATTATCGTGTCACTTCCCATTCATCCTCCGTGAATCATCGCCACTCAATTACCGCCATTGAAGATAGTTGCCGTAAGCCAAACCGACTATATGCTTCTAGTATATTGTGTAATGGCTTATATTTTTCACTGATTTTGCTTTTTCTCTTAGAACCAAACCGAAACTAAGCAAGAAGGCCCGCTTGGATAAAACGGTGAAGAAGATGCCGCCGATCATGAGAGAGCGCCGCTTGAAAATTTTGCTTCAAGACATTCCCAATGATCCTCCGCCGCAAGATGATGTTATTCCCAAGAGAGGCCTCGTTAACACTTCAATCTTCGCTAACCGCCTACCAGCTCCGTCCGGTTTGAGAAATCCCACACCCCGCCGATAAACGGCCGTGCCCACACAATCCGCCGAGTCCAAAGATGATGACGCTAGGATTATCGGTATGGGCCGATCTGAACCGGGAATCTCGCAACTTTAACCAGCACACTGTGAAAGAAGATTTTTCCGCTTTGAATAAAGGAAATGGGATATTGAGCTGAGACATATGCTGCCTCGAGCGCCCAAGACCTTCATTCTGCTACTTAAACGGCTTTACACGAGCCGTGGATCGTGAAGCTGGCTCGGTCAAGATGATGAGGGATAAGTTTGAGGTAACACACTTCTTTACTTATCGCCATTATATCTGTCCTTCTAGCCTCTAAGGGCCGGTTTGTAATCTTGATCAAACCGACTTGAATATATACCTCAACAATTTTGAAATCCACTTGCATAGTTTCAAGGACCGGTTTAACTTAGCATACTTAAACCGGTGCTTCAATAAAACTGCTCTTGGAAACATAATGAGATCAAATAGCCATTAGCCCCAAGTGCCAAGTTGAATACTTGTATTGAGCTTGGGACTTTACCATCTAGTAATATATATAGAAATTGAAGGCATTAGCCCCAAGTATCGTGCATATAACTTTGTTATGTGGTTGAGACTTCATTTTCTTGAACTTTGTTGAAAATACTGCCTACATGCAGGCTGAGGTGAAAATCAAAGAGGACCGGATTGCCGATTTACAAGAGGTGTTGAAAACCCAGCAGGCCGAAACAGAGAAGGCCAAGAAAGAATTAACCAGTGCCTTGAACAACACTGAACAACTGAAGGAAGGCTTCAAGAAAGAACATGCTGATTGGGCCACCGAGAAGGCCGCTTAATCAAACGAGCAAAAATGCTGAAGCTGCCTTAAACCGTGGTAGATGATCCGACAAACCAGAAGCGGCAAGTACACTCCATGACCGCGCGATCTTTGGTAAGCTCCTTCAACATTTGTGATGCTTTGAACCTGCTGTAGTATAAACCGGTTTGAGACTATCTCTTTATTGTTGTAGGCACACGATCGGGCACTTAGGAAACGATGTGCGGAAGAAATCAAGGCTGTCTACACCTTAGTAGAACAGCTATATACCGGAGCCCAACGGATCATCACCATGCCTTCTCATAATAACCCTGCACCTTCCTTACTCCAGATACTCAATAGGTTGTCCATGCTTCCTGCCCGGATTGAGGAGGTGAAGAAATCACGCCTCAACCGGAGCTATTAATGCTTTGATCCGAGCCAAGGCATGGGTACTCAGATTTTGACCTCGTGGAAGCAGCTCAAGGCTACCCCAAAGGTGAAGGAAGATGGTTCTGAATTTAATGAAGAGGATTTACGGCGATAAATCGCGGCAAGGCGCCTCCGCATGTCATTGGTCAAGAAGCGACTTGACACATTATCAAGCACAAGACAATGACCGTAACAAGCGAAAGTGCCTCGCCTCACTTTTGAAGCGGAAAATCTGATCCCTCCAATCCGTGAAGCATACTTACGCTCGATATTGAACCGCCTTCCCGATCCATGAAGAGGCTGTTTTCAAGCTTTAATGGGAATCGATCGACCATCGTTGATTTCACCAATGGGTAGAGACGAGGAAGTCAAGCAATGGAGGATGAAGAGCAGGCTTGAACCGAGGCCGTTTAAATAGTCATTCGCTGGCGGCCGCCCAAAGAACAATGATCTTACTTGGGCACCATGTTGCCTTGTAATAGCTTAGTTAATACTTCTATCTTGAATATGCCTTCGCATAAGTAATCAAGCTTTTGCTTAATTCGCATTTCCGCAACCGAAAAATTTGAACTTCGGTATGTTATACCATGAAATGGGTTTATGATGTTGAATATATGTATCAAGAATATAACAAATATGTGATACAAATACCGCCATAAACTGGCATGAAGTCATGCGAGCTGCTTAAAGCGGAGGCCTTAGAAACCATTACCGCTTCAGTAAAGCGGGAGAGAACAGCTCCTATATAAAACTGTGCTGAATTAACACAAGCCCCTTGTTACTTGAAGATGATAACAAGAAAAGGTAAACCGGCATACGCCACCGTTTAAGGGGAAATCAAATCCATCGGTTTAACTGAAAAGGTGTTTTGTTGATAAAAGAAATCCAACAAAACAAATATCAAAGAAACCATGAAAACAGCATGGAAACCAAGGCAATGATAAATCCTTTTTATAAACATACGCTATATCGAGCTGTTCAGATGGCATTACCATGGTCGGACAGATCAAGCCCCAATAGGTGTGACTATGATTCAAGTCAGCCAGTCCCCAATGACTGCTGGCATATATGCCGATCAAGAGGCGGGTAATGGTTCGGTTCGACCATTCCCCAAGTGATTCGATGGCCTTAGGCCGACCAAGAGGCGGACTGTTCAGACTTGACCATGTCCCCAAGTGATCTCGGTGTCTGCCGCTTATCAAAAGGCGTATGCGTTGGTTCGACTCACCAAGGCCCCTAGTGATATACAAAAAGCAATGTCAAGGGGTAAACCGAGGCCGCTTAAAAACAGAGTCACCCATGTAACCACGCATGATGAGAAAGACAGAGACCCCGCTTAGCCGAGGCTCCGGTTTTATTATATCAAGATAATATATACATTGTCATGATATGTACATAAATAGAGCCGATGGCTCAAGTGTAGTAAGGTCAAGATGAGCTATGTTCCACGGCTCGTTGGTCTCCTCCTCTCGATGTGCGTGAGTCTTGACGCCTCGAATATCAATCGATAGTATGATCCGCTGTGTAGATTCTGTCGACCACAAAAGGTCCTTCCCAAGGTGGGGATAACTTGTGCATATCTGTTCGGTCTTGATGAGCCAAGCACCAAATCTCCTTCTTGAAAGGTTCTCGTTTTAACCCGCGATCGTGATAACGACGAAGATCTTGCCGGTAAATCGCCGAACGAGCGGCTGCCATATCACGCCTCATCCAATAGGTCCAAAGCGCCTTGTCGTGCCGCCTCGCTTTCCACTTCAACATAAGCCGCCACACGAGGCGTAATCGCGCCGATATCGCTAGGGAGAACCGCCGCCCATAGACCATGAAGAACGGTGTATATCCAAAGGGACCGTTTGGCGAGTATTGATACTCCATAGCACCGATGGTAGATCTTCAACCCAGCACCCCGGTGTCCTCTCAGAAGGGACCGTAAGCCGGGTTTGATGCCTCGAAGATCTCTTGATTAGCTCGCTCGCCGCCTGCTGGACTGGGTGAGCCATCGACGACACGCTGCCGGATGTGCTCACGCTCACGTAACTCTTTCATAGCACCCTTGGATAAATTGGTGCCATTGTCAAGAATGATACTGTGGAAAGCCAAACCGAAGATCACCTTCTTGATGAACTCGACCGCTGCTGTCGCATCACACTTGCCGACAGTTCCCGCTCAACCCACTTGGTAAATTTATCTACCGCCACCAAAAGGTGGGTTTTCTTATCCTTGATCGCTTAAAGGGTCCAACCATATCCAGCCCCCAAGTTGCAAACGGCCACGTTATTGTTATCATCCTCAACTCTTGTGCCGACATGAGCACGCCAAAATTTCGACATCCATCACACCGCTTAACCAAGTCCTCCGTGATCGCCGCAGTGCACAACCAAGAAACCCGTGATTTAAACGCCTTTGCCACCGAGATTTTGAACCGTGTGATGTCCACAATCCCTTCATGGATTTCTCTTAAGATTTCACAGCCTTCCTCAGAGAAACACAACGTTGAAATGCCCTCGATACAATCGCAATGATGTAACTCACCATTGAGAATCGCTATAGACTTGGAGCGCCGGACTATCTGTTCGCCGTAATCTCATCTTCCGCAATTCCTCGAGTCATATACGCAAGAAAAGGAACCGTCTAATCCGAATAGCATGTAATGCTGCCACCAATTGAGCCTCCGGATCAGAATAGCCAAATCCGCTTCACCGGGAGTTGACCGACGGGTTGTGCAATACATCCAGAAGACATTAGGCGGACCGTTTATACCGAGAACCCAACCGCTTAATGCGCTCGCCGCTTCATTCTTCCGGGTCCACATGATCCACTTGATAACCTGTGAAGCAACCCGCAATATTATCCACTTCCCGACGATATGCGCCATGAGCGGTCCTTAGAATCCCAAGTGCCGCATACTTGCCGAGCCACAAGGTCCGAGTCACCAAAGCACTTAACCCGCTTAAGTTCATCTCTTTAGCCATCCGAGACCTTGGAGCAAGGCTTCAGATTCAGCTGCATTATTAGTACAAGGAACATTAAGCGGAGAACATAACAAAACTTATCACCGTGGGGAAGTTAAACGACTCCAGCCCGAGCCTTCCAACCGCCGATCCATCAAATGAATAGTCCAATACGTGATCCGCTTCCTCCGGTGCTTGTAACTCCGCCCAATCATTAATGAAATCAACAAGTGCTTGAGACTTCACCGCTGTCCGTGGTATATACTTCAGTCCATGCGCCCAAGCTCTATAGCCCATTTATAATCCGCCACGCCCCTGCTCAGTATGATATCACCCAAAGGAGCCGAATCGACCATCGTGATGGGGTTCCTTGGAAATACCGCTCAATTTCCGATCGCCATGAAAACACCATAGACTAGTTTCGCCAATGTGGGTACTTTTGCTTGGATTCTATAAGCACCTCACTAATATAATAAACCGCCACTGAACCGATATTCCTTGCTCGCTTCCTTGCGTTTCCACCACAATAGCCACGCTTAATCGCCGAGCATTGGCTGCAACATATAACAACAAAGGGCTCCTTGTCAACCGGAGCCGCAAGAACAAGCGGATTGGCCAATTGCCGCTTAAGTCCTCAAATGTTTATCAGCAGCCGGACCTGCATTTAAATTATCTGGCTTCCTCAAAGATCTGTACAACGGGATGGCTTTTTCTCCGAGGCGGCCGATAAACTGCTCAAGGCAGCGATTCTCGCCGCCAAACGCTGAACATCATTGATACACTTTGGTTTAGCCAGGAAGTAATAGCTTTAATTTTCTCCGGATTAGCCTCAATTCTCTCGTTAGATACCAGAAACCCAATAACTTGCTCGCCGGAACACCAAAGACGACTTGGCCGGATTAAGCATCATCTTGTAAATGCTAAGTTGTCAAAGGTTTCTTCAAATCATCCACCAAAGGTCTCCTTTTGTCTTGATTTCACTACAATATCATCCACATAAGCATGCACATTGCGGCCGATCTGTATGCAGGAAATTCGCAGACACACCGCCGATAAGTAGCTCGGCGCTTGAGCCCGAAAGGCATAGATACATAGCGTAAGGCTCCAAAGGGAGTGATGAACGCTGTTTTCTCCTGGTCCTTAACCGCCATTTTGATCTCGATGATATCCAGAGTACGATCCAAAAACTTAAACGCCACAGCCCGCCGTGGCATCAATAATCTGATCAATGCGGGAGGGCAAAGGATCCGCCGGATGTGCCTTGTTAAGATCTGTAATCCACACACATACGCCAAGTGCCGCTTTTTATGACCAGCACCGGATTAGCAAGCCACCCGATGAAACACTTCAATGATAAAGCCAGCCGCCAAAAGCCTCGCCACTTCCTCTCCAATGGCTTTGCGCTTTCTTCGTTAAACCGCGGAGGAACTGTTTCACCGGTTTATACTTAGGATCCACATTATGTGTGCTCACGAGTTCCCCAGACACCGTGCATGTCGATGGCTTCCATGCAAAGATATCCCGATTCTCACGGATGAACTCGATGAGCGCGCTTCCTATTTAGGATCCAGATTGGCACCGATGTTGAAACGCTTGGACGAATCGCCCGCACGAAGTCAACAAGTTTGGTCTCACCACCGATTTAAACTTCAGATCCGATTCATGCTCAGAGTTGGTTTCTTTAAAGGGGTCATATCACCGGATCAACATTGTCCTTATAGAACTTCAACTCCTCCGGGCACGCATCGCCTCGCATAAGCTGCATCACCTTCTTCACATTCCAAAGCGACCCGGCGGCTTCCATGCACCGTTATCGCTCCCTTGTAACCCGCATTTTGAGCTGCAAGTAAATATAACAAGGTCGTGCCATGAACTTAGCATAAGCCGCCGCCAAACAAGGCGTGATATGGACTCGGATCTTCACTACCTCAAAGGTTAGTTTTTCGACCGAATCGTGTTCGCCTCCAAAAGCCACATCCAGGCTATCTTACCAACAGGATATGCAGATTTGCTCGGTACTACACCGTGGAACACCGTATTGACGGTTCGAGATCCTTGTCTCGTTAGACCCATGCGGCGGAAAGTTTCATAATATAGTATGTTAATACCGCTTCCTCCGTCCATAAGTACCTTGGTGAACTTATAACCCCCACCGAGGGTCTACTACCAATGTTAGCTGGCCCGGATTATCAACCCGGGAGGATGGTCCTCTCGCCCACACGATAGGCTGCTCCGACCAGCGAAATAACGCGGCAAGGCCGGTTCAACAGCCGCTCATCGCCGCCAGAAGTTTTCGGTCGCTACTGGTCCAAGCTAGTTGTGAAAACATGATATCGCCCATTGTTCAACCGCTTTGGTTGGCTCGATAACCCGATCGCTGTTGCCCGCCGCCGCTCGATTATTCTGATTATTGTGACCGCTCGATTAAGACCTCAACCGAAGCACCATCGTGACCCGCCCGTGGAAACCGGATCCTGAACCGCCACCGACCCTCGGTCATACCGAAGGCATTAGAGTTTTTGAACTCCTGCATGATATAACAATCTTTCCAGAGGTGGGTAGCTGGCTACTCCTTCGTCTCCGTGCTTAGGGCAAGGCTGATTCAGAAGTAATTCAAACGGCTCGCATTAGGATTGGGACCCCATTACGATTCGCCGCTTACCTTCGCGCCGCGCTTCTCGTCTCTGCATTAGCATTGGCCATGAAATCCATGTTGCCATCCGCTGGCGCTTTGCCTCCGCTTTCCATGACCCGCCGGTTTGTACTGTTGCTTCTTGATTTGCCATTCTTCTTCCTTCCCTCGCTTCATCATCATCAGCCTCGGATCCTTGGTACCGTCTCAATCGGCATATTTTACTAACGCGCCATGAGGGTTCCTATGTCATTACAGTAACCGCCTCATGCGCCCCAATTTCAATTTTAAAGGCTCAAACCGCAGCTGCCTTCTAGGGTTAAGATTGCGAGTCGTCAAGTAATCCCGCCGATGAGTGCAAAATCTCAAACACGGCGCATCCAACGGGTAGTTGATTCCCTTCCTCCCGGACACAAGCTGCTAGGGTCTACTATGGACTTGGGCTGCTTACATGTATCCTTGAAATTTCGATAAACCGGCTCAAGAATCGGGCCCATGAGCTGATAGAGTTGGGCGGTAAGCTCTTTAACCAAGTACGAGCCGCGCCCTCAAGCATCATGGTGAAGTATTTTGCACACGCAGCCTCATCCACGCCTAGCATCTCCATGGCCATCTCATAACTTTCTACCCACGCTCAGGGACAAATCGGCGGTGTAATTCGCACCTTGCGCGACCCTTGAAGTCCTTAGGCAGGCGACATTGCGAAAGCGGGATCAAACAGGCACCCCTAAAGCGGATGCAACTCCGGTCCGTGAAGGTGGTAGGCGGACCGGCGAAGTTGGCATGCGCCATCCTCGCTGCCAATTCGCCTCCTTCGTGCTCCGCCCCGTCCACCACCTCCGAGCATCGCGAACGCCACCTGTCGGGTTATTGCCACGGGCCGCTTTCACGGTCCCGCGCGATTGCTTGATATGGCTGGCTCATCTATGCGCTCGCTATAGCTCCCCGCTGACGGGCGAATGAATCCGATCACGGCAGTATGAATATGCTTCCCGCTGAATCGCAGTCCGAGAAGCTCCTTAACCCGACGCTGCCTCGACCGCTATGTGAATCCTTCGACCGATAGCTTCCAATCGCGGGCAACTGCGACGAGGTTGTCCATAGGATTAGAATAATGGCCTGGGGTGTCTCAACCGAGGGGGAAACACGGTATTCTGCCGAGGAGGCTCCATCAGCGAGGTTGGACCGCCGCCGCCCCGTGCCTCAATCCGCTTTTGCCTCCTGCCGGGCGGATTACTAGGTCCAGCCTCGGGTCCGAAGAGATTTCGATCAAACCCAATGGTAGGCGTGATCTATACTTCCGCTTCAACACCTCCGCGACGCACTCGTCAAGCATGAGTTTGTAGGTTCAGGCCCAGAGCGCCCGCTCGCAGCCATCCGCCTTTTTCGCCGCTAGATCCGCTTTGGCTTGGCGGATCTCGCTTCCTTCACCTTCGCATTTCGCATTATGGGCCTCGATCCGCCGGGTTGTTCTTCGCCATGAGCGCAGCTAGTGCATCAAACAGGTCAATAGAACTTGAACCGCAGCGCCCGGCCTCCTACCGCCGCCGCTTCCCGCCATCGATCCGAAAGCATCGCTGCAGCGGTTGAAGAGTGATTCGCGCTCGCATCGCCATGAATATTCCAACCCGTTGATCCGACTTGGGGGTCCGGAATACGCCGCCATCGAACAGCCCTCGATCATATCGCCCCGTGAATCGGTACAATGATTCAGTTTCTCCCGCTGAAGATTCGCCGCCGAATAGACGACGGTCTCACTACTCAGTTCTCAACCGCGCCGTGTTCTCCTCCGTGGATGACCCTAACGAAGACACGCTTACAGCCGGTTTAGCCTGGTAGGTTTCACACGCTGAGCCGCCTCGACGAGGTCGGTGCAGATGTCCGCCCAGCCCAGCTCCCCGATCTTGCCGGCGAAAACGTATGCAACCAAAGGGGACCCGCACCAGACTCAATTGAATCGGCCTCAGACCCCATCCTGCGCTGCCGATAGATCCGCCATGACGACTCTTGGTCATCCGCCCACGACGTAGCTTTCGAGTCCGCTGAGCTTGCTTCTCCAAGATCGCCAAACCATCGCGCGATAGCCCCACGGTGGGCGCCAACCGCCATGGATTTGTCACGGCAGATGTCCTAGCGAAAGGACTTAGTCATGGAGCCATCGCCACGGTTTACTTGAAGGGGTTAAAGCGACACAAAGACACGAGGGTTTTATATTAGTTCGCCCCTTCGATGAAGGTAAAAGCCACGCCTAGTTGTGATGGAATTGATGTGGTCTCGGCGGCTAGGAGCAAACAAGCTTCGCTTAGGCTCGAGTTGTGGTTGTCTCTCCTGAACCATCGCTGGTCATCCCTTATATACACGGGTGACGCCTAGTTCATAGAGTCCCAACCGGTTCATACTCGTATCCTGGTTGGTATCTCTCTATTCCTAACTTACAATACAAGTTATACATCAGGCCGGTTTACGGCTACAAGTTCTAAACCGACTACATGTGCCTTGGGCCTTTCTTCGCTTATACCACTAACGGAGTTAACCTGCCTGTGCTGGCCGGTTTACACCTAGTGGTAATATCCCCAACAGAGCTGTTTTGAGGAAGGTATATAGTGGTGTATGGTACCGCGTAAAGTTGCGCTGTACAAAAGAGGCTAGCAATGGTGGAAGGGTGAGGTGCGATAATCCATGGACTCAACATTAGTCAAAAGAACTCATGTACTTGTTGCAAAAATCTATAAGTCATCAAAAACCAAAGCACTACGCCGCATGCTCCAGGGGATAGATTGGTAGGAAAAGACCATCGTCATTCCCCGACCGCCACTCATAAGGAAGACAATCAATAAATAAAATTGTGCTCCAACTTAATCACAAAGCGTTCACCATATGCATGTTACGGGAATCACAAACTTCAACACAAGCATTCTTTAAATTCATAATCACCCAACTAGCATAACTTTAATATTACTACCTCCATATCTCAAAACAATTATCAAGCATCAAATTGATCATAGCATCCAATTCACTTCCTATGATAGTTTTTATTATACCCAACTTGGATGCTCATCATTCTAGGACCAACTTTATGATTATAGCAAATACCATGCTGTTCTAAAAGACTCTCAAAATAATTATAAGTGAAGCATGAGAGACTAGCAATTTCTTCAAAATTAAGACACAACCGTGCTATAAAAGATATAAGTGAAGCACTAGAGCAAAACTATCAAGCTCAAAAGATATAAGTGAAGCACATAGAGTATTCTAGCAAATTCTAATCAAATAGGCTTCTCCCAAAAGGTGTGTACGCAAGGATGATTGTGGTAAACTAAAAAGAAAAGACTAAAATAAAACACGACGCTCCAAGCAAAACGATATCATGTGGCTAATAAAATATAGCTCCAAGTAAAGTTACCGATGAACGAAGACTAAATAGGATGCCTTCCAAGGCCCCAAGCTTAGGCTCTTGGTTGTACTTGAATATTACCTTGGGGGTGCCTTGGGCATCCCCAAGCTTAGGCTCTTGCCACTCCTTATTCCATAGTCCATCGAATCTTTACCCAAAACTTGAAAACTCCACAACACAAAACTCAACAGAAAACTCAGAAGTCTGCTAGTATAAGAAAATAAAACCACCACTTAGGTACTGTAATGAACTCATTCTAAATTCATATTGATTTAATATCTACTGTATTCTAACTTCTATGGTTCATACCACTTAATACTAGCCATAGATGCATCAAAATAAGCAAACAACACATAGAAAACAGAATCTGTCAAAAACAGAAAAGTCTGTAGTAATCTGTATCAAACGATACTTATGGAACTCCAAAAATCCTACCAAATTAGGAAGTCCTAAGAAATTGTGTACCAATCCAGAGCAAAACGAATCAGATCAGAATCACGCTTGTATGAATTAACAAAACTAATTTGCTGGGTGCAAAAGTTTCTGATTTTCAGCAGGATCAACACAACTATCACCAAAAGCCATCCTAAAGGTCTTACTTGGCACTTTATTGAAACAAAGCTATAAAACATGATTATTACAGTAGCATAATCATGTGGACACACAAAAACAGTAAGGATAAATATTGGGTTGTCTCCCAACAAGCGCTTTTCTTTAATGTCTTTCTAGCTAGGCATGATGATGGCAATGATGCTCTCATAAAAGATAAGAATTGAAACATAACGGGAGCATCATGAAGCATATGACTCACACATTTAAGTTTAACCCACTTCCTATGCATAGGGATTTTGTGAGCAAACAACTTATGGGAACAATAATCAACAAGCATAGGAAGGTAAAACAAGCATAGCTTCAAGATTTTCAACACATAGGAGGAAACTTGACATTATTGCAATTCCTACAAGCATATATTCCTCCCTCATAATAATTTTCAGTAGCATCATGAATGAATTCAACAATATAACCAGCACCTAAAGCATTCCTTTCATGATCTACAAGCATATAAAATTTACTACTCCACATAAGCAAAATTCTTCTCATCAATAGTAGTGGGAGCAAACTCAACAAAATAATTATCATGTGAAGCATAATCCAATTGAAAACTAAAATCATGATGAGAAGTTTCATGGTTATCATTATTCTTAATAGCATACAAGTCATCACAATAATCATCATAGATAGCAACTTTGTTCTCATAATCAATTGAACCTCTTCCAAATAGTGGAATCATCACTAAATAAAGTTGACACTCTTCCAAATCCACTTTCATGTTCATCACAATAAGATTCAACATCCTCCAAAATAGTGGGATTACTACTTCCTAAATTTGACACTCTTCCAAACCCACTTTCATCAATATAATCATCATAAATAGGAGGCATGCTATCATCATAACAACTTTGCATATCAAAACTTGGGATGCTAAAATATCATCTTCATTAAACATAGCATCCCCAAGCTTGGGAAAACATTAATTTCAGCAAATATATTCTCAAATATTTCATTCTCATCAAACATAGCTTCCCCAAGCTTGGGCCTTTTCATATCATAAGCATAATCACTCTCATCATTAATAGTATGGATAGCACCAATAGTATAGCAATTATCATCATCACAAGTAGTAGGAGCAACATCATTTGGAAGGGATACCTTTTACCTTTGTTGCCCCTTCTTTTCCTTTTCTTCTTCACATTATGTGTGGGTTCAACCTTCCTCTTGAGCTCCTTATTGATGAGATTGGTTGAATCGAAAGCTTCTCCTCGTTACCGATTCATCATAAGAAATAATAGGAGGAGATTAAAGTCTCTTCCTTTCATTAGTATTCTCACCATCTTCTATTTGCTTTATTTTCTTTAGATAATTGGCAATATAAGGATTTTCAATGCAATTCTCCGCACAAAACATATAAATCTTTTCTAGATCAATATCAAGGAAATGCTCAAGATTAAATTCTGAATAGGCTTAGTTAAACGTTTCAACTCTTCATAACCCAAAAGCAAACTAAGTTCATTATAATGTGCAAGGGAAATCAAATCATCACAATTTTGGACATGATTCGTCATGAAACAATTTGCATTGAGATGTAAATGACCACGCTCATTGCAAAGTTCACAAGCACGGCAAAGGAATTTTAAATTTTCAGCACTCACATCTAGCCTTTCTTGCAACCATTTAGTTTCTAAATGCTTATGCCTCTTGCAATATATATCTTCTCTATTCGGTGCGTTCTGCTCATAAGAGACATTTTCTTCATAACTAGTGCAATCATCATTAGTACTATGGATATTCAAAGAGTTCATACTAACAACATTGCAATCATGATCATCATTCAAAGATTTAGTACCAAGCATTTTAATGCATTCTTCTTCTAGCACTTGAGCACAATTTTCCTTTCCATCATACTCACGAAACATATTAAATAGACGAAGCGTATGAGACAAAATCAAATCCATTTTTTTGTAATTTTCTTTTATAAACTAAACTAGTGATAAAACAAGAAACAAAAAGATTCGACTGCAAGATCTAAAGATATACCTTCAAGCACTCACCTCCCCGGCAACGGTGCCTGAAAAGAGCTTGATGTCTACTACACAACCTTCTTCTTGTAGACGATGTTGGGCCCGCAAGTGCACAGGTTTGTAGGACAGTAGCAAATTTCCTCAAGTGGATGACCTAAGGTTTATCAATCCGTGGAGGCGAGGATGAAGATGGTCTCTCCAAACAACCCTGCAACCAAATAACAAAGAGTCTCTTGTGTCCCCAACACACTCAATACAATGGTAAATTGTATAGGTGCACTAGTTCGCCAAGAGATGGTGATACAAGTGCAATATGGATGGTAGATAAAGGTTTTTGTAATCTGAAATAATAAAAACAGCAAGGTAACTAGTGATAAAAGTGAGCGTAAACGGTATTGCAATGATAGGAAACAAGGCCTAGGGTTCATACTTTCACTAGTGCAAGTTCTCTCAACAATAATAACATAGATAGATCATATAACAATCCCTCAACATGCAACAAAGAGTCACTCCAAAGCCACTAATAGCGGAGAACAAACATAGAGATTATGGTAGGGTACGAAACCACCTCAAAGCTATTCTTTCGGATCGATCTATAAAAGAGTTCGTACTAGAATAACACCTTAAGACACAAATCAACCAAAACCCTAATGTCACCTAGATACTCCATTGTCACCTCAAGTATCCATGGGCATGATTATACGATAAGCATCACACAATCTCAAATTCAACCAACCAACACAAAAGTACTTCAAAGAGTGCCCCAAAGTTTCTACCGGAGAGTCAAGAACGTGTGCCAACCCCTATGCATAGGTTCATGGGAGGAACCCGCAAGTTGGTAACCAAAACATAAATCAAGTGGCACATGATATCCCATTGTCACCACAGATAAACACGACAAGACATACATCAAGTGTTCTCAAATCAAAGACTCAATCCGATAAGATAACTTCAAGAGGGAAACTCAATTCATCACAAGAGAGTAGAGGGGGAGAAACATCATAAGATCCAACTATAATAACAAAGCTCGCGATACATCAAGATCGTGCCATAGGGAGAACACGAGAGAGAGAGAGAGATCAAACACATAGCTACTGGTACATACCCTCAGCCTCGAGGGTGAACTACTCCCTCCTCGTCATGGATAGCGCCGGGATGATGAAGATGGCCATCGGTGATGGATTCCTCCCAGAGGTGCCTAACAGGCTCCCGAGAGGTTTTTGTGGCTACAGAGGCTTGCGGCGCGGAACTCCGATCTATCTTGATATTCGATGGTTTTAGGGCACGAGGGTTATATAGGCGAAAGAAGTCGGTCGGGAGGTGCTCGAGGGTCCACGAGACAGGGGCCGCCTCGTAGGGGAGGGGGGCGCCTATCTCATGGGCTCTCGAGTATCTTCTCGACTTGATCTCCAAGCCTCCGTGATGATATTCTTCCAAAAATCACGGCACCAAGGTTTCATTACGTTTGACTCCGCTTGATAATCCATTTCTTCAAAATAATCAAACAGCAATAAAACAAAGAATATGGGCTGGGCCTCCTGTTAGTAGGTTAGTCCCAAAATGATATGGAAGTGTATAATAAAGCCCGTAAACATCCAAAAAGGGTAATATAATAGCATGGAACAATCAAAGTTATAGATACGCTGGAGACGATCAATGTTCCAGGAGTTGAAGTTAATATTTCAAGAAAATGGCCTAATTGAGAGATATGAAGTCTCCAATAAGTTCTATAGCTGCAAGATGGAGGAGAATAGTTCTGTCAGTGAGCATATACTCAGAATGTGGGTACCACAACCACTTGACTCAACTGGGAGTTAATCTTCCTGATGATAGTGTCATTGACAGAGTTCTTCAATCACTGCCACCAAGCTACAAAAGCTTCGTGATGAACTATAATATGCAAGGGATGGATAAGACAATTCTCGAGCTCTTCGCGATGATAAAGGCCGCGGAGGTAGAAATCAAGAAGGAGCATCAAGTGTTGATGGTTAATAAGAGCACTAGTTTCAAGAAAAAGGGAAAAGGGAAGAAGGGGAACTTCAAGAAGAACGACAAGCAAGTTGCTGCTCAAGTGAAGAAGCCCAAGTCTGGACCTAAGCCTGAGACTGAGTGCTTCTACTGCAAAGGGACTCGTAACTGGAAGCGGAACTGCCCCAAGTATTTGGCAGATAAGAAGGATGGCAAAGTGAAAGGTATATTTGATATACAAGTTATTGATGTGTACCTTACTGATGCTCATAGTAGCGCATGGATATTTGATATTGCTTATGTTGCTCATATTTGCAACTCGAAACAGGGGCTACAGATTAAACGAAGATTGGCTAAAGAGGAGGACCACGAGGTGACGATGTGCGTGGGAAATGGTTTCAAAGTCGATGTGATCGCGGTCGGCACGCTACCTCTACATCTACCTTCGGGATTAGTTTTAGACCTGAATAATTGTTATTTGGTGCCAGCGTTAAGCATGAACATTATATCTGGATCTTGTCTGATGTGAGACGGTTATTCATTTAAATCAGAGAATAATGGTTGTTCTATCTATATGAGTAATATCTTTTATGGTCATGCACCCTTGATAAGTGGTCTATTTTTGTTGAATCTCAATAGTAGTGATACACATATTCATAATATTGAAGCCAAAAGATGCAAGGTTAATAGTGATAGTGCAACTTATTTGTGGCAATCGCCGCTTAGGTCATATTATGTAAAGCGATGAAGAAACTCCATGCTGATGGGCTTTTGGAATCACTTGATTATGAATCACTTGATGCTTGTGAACCATGCCTCATGGGCATGATGACTAAGACTCGCTTCTCCTAACAACGGACCGAGCAACTGACTTGTTGGAAATAATACATACTGATATATGCGGTCCGATGAGTGTTGAGGCTCACGGTGGGTATCGTTATTTTCTCACCTTCACAGATGATTTGAGCAGATATGGGTATATCTACTTGATGAAACATAAGTCTGAAACATTTGAAAAGTTCAAAGAATTTCAGAGTGAAGTGGAAAATCATCGTAACAAGAAAATAAAGTTTCTATGATCTGATCGTGGAGGAGAATATTTGAGTTACGAGTTTGGTCTTCATTTGAAACAATGCAGAATAGTTTTGCAACTCACGCCACCTGGAGCACCAAGCGTAATGGTGTGTCCGAACATCGTATCCGCACTTTATTAGATATGGTGTGATCTATGATGTCTCTTACTGATTTACCGCTATCGTTTTGGGGTTATGCTTTAGAGACGGCTGCATTCACGTTAAATAGGGCACCATCTAAATCTGTTGAGACGACGCCTTATGAACTAAGGTTTGGCAAAAAACCAAAGTTGTTGTTTCTTAAAGTTTGGGGCTGCGATGCTTATGTGAAAAAACTTCAACCTGATAAACTCGAACCCAAATCGGAGAAATGTGTCTTGCTACCTCTTAAGCACATGCGTTGATTTCCAAGAGGAGAGGATGATGCAGCAAAGTAGCGTAAGTATTTCCTTAGTTTTGAGAACCAAGGTATCAATCCAAGAGGAGACCACGACAAGTCCCTCGTACTCTAGACAAACGATAGCAACTCGCAACCAACGCGATTAGGGGTTGTCAATCCCTTCACGATCACTTACGATAGTGAGATCTGATAGAGATGATAAATAATATTTTTTGGTATTTTTGATAGATAGATGCAAAGTAAAATGTAAAAGGCAAAGTAAAAACAAAGCAAGTAAATAAAGCGATAGAGATTGATATGATGAGAATAGACTCAGGGGCCATAGGTTTCACTAGTGGCTTCTCTCAAGAGCATAGGTATTCTACGGTGGGTGAACAAATTACTATTAAGCAATTGCCAGAATTGAGCATAGTTATGAGCATATCTAGGCAATGGTCGTGTATATAGGCATCACATCCAAAACAAGTAGATCGAAACGATTCTGTATCTACAACTATTACTCCACTCATCGACCGCTATCCAGCATGCATCTAGAGTATTAAGTTAAAAACAGAGTAACGCCTTAAGCAATATGACATGATGTAGAGGGATAAATTCATGCAATATGATAGAAACCCCATCTTGTTATCCTCGATGGCAACAATACAATACGTGCCTTGCAACCCTTTCTGTCACTGGGTAAGGACACCGCAAGATTGAACCCAAAGCTAAGCACTTCTCCCATTGCAAGAACTACCAATCTAGTTGGCCAAACCAAAAAGGATAATTCGAAGAGACTTGCAAAGATAACTCAATCATACATAAAAGAATTCAGAGAAGAATCAAATATTTTCCATAGATAATACTGGATCATAAACCCACAATTCATCTGTCACAAAAAACACACCGCAAAAAGAAGATTACCTCGGATAGAACTCCACGAGAGAGGGGGAGAACATTGTATTGAGATCCAAAAAGAGAGAAGAAGCCATCTAGCTACTAGCTATGGACCCAAAGGTCTGAAGTAAACTACTCACACTTCATCGAAGGGGCTATGGTGATTATGTAGAAGCCCTCCGTGGTGGATGCCTTCCATGAGCTCCTAACAGGCCCCAAGTGTTGGGGAACGAGTAATTTCAAAAATTTCCTACGCACACACAAGATCATGGTGATGGCATAGCAATGAGAGGGAGAGTATTGTCCACGCACTCAGAGATCAGAAGCGGAAGCGCTATGACAACGCTGTTGATGTAGTCAGACGCCTTCACGATCCGACCGATCCAAGCACCGAACGACGGCACCTCCGAAGTTCAGCACACGCTCAGCTCGATGACGATCCCTGACCGATCCAGCAAAGTGTCGGGATGAGTTCCATCAAGACGACGGCAGGACGATGATGATGTTCTATCGCGCAGGCTTCGCCTAAACTCCGCGACGATATGACCGAGGTGGAATATGGTGGAGGGGACACCGCACACGGCTAAGGAACAACCACGAGATCAACTTGTGTGTCATGGGGTGCCCCGCCTCAGATATAAAGGAGCAAGGGGAGGAGGCCGCCCTAGGAGGGGGCGCGCCAGTGGGAGTCCTACTAGGACTCCCTAGTCCTAGTAGGATTCCACCTCCTTGTTGGAGTAGGAGAAGGGGAAAGAGGGGAGAGGAAGAAGGAAGGGGCTGCGCCTTGTCCACCCGGACCAGAGGGGGCGCAGCCTCCTTCCTTTGGCCTCTCTCCTCTATTCCCGTATGGCCCAATAAGGCCCATATACTCCCGGCGATAACTCTCCAAGATCTCAAAATAATTCAATCACTTGGAACCTTTCCGAACTCCGAATATAGTCGCCCAATATATTGATCTTTACGCCTCGACCATTTCAAGACTCTCTCATGTCCTGATCTCATCCGGACTCAACCCTTCGTACATCAAAACTCATAAACTCATAATATATCTCGCATCGAAACCTTGTTGCGTGGGACCCTACGGGTTCGAGAACACAGACATGACCGAGACACGCCTCCGTCAATAACCAATAGCGGAACCTGGATGCTCATATTGGCTCCTACATATTCTACGAAGATCTTTATCGGTCAAACCGCATAACAACATACGTTGTTCCCTTTGTCATCGGTATGTTACTTGCCCGAGATTCGATCATCGGTATCCAATACCTAGTTCAATCTCGCTATCGCAAGTCTCTTTACTCGTTATGTAATGCATCATTCCGTAACTAACTCATTAGCTACATTGCTTGCAAGGCTTATAGTGATGTGCATTACCGAGAGGGCCCAGATACCTCTCCGACAATCGGAGTGACAAAACCTAATCTCAAATACGCCAACCCAACATGTACCTTCGAGACACCTGTAGTACTCCTTTATAATCACCCAGCTTACGCTAGACGCTTGGTAGCACCCAAAGTGTTCCTCCGGTAAACGGGAGTTGCATAATCTCATAGTTACAGGAACATGTATAAGTCATGAAGAAAGCAATAGCAACATACTAAACGATCAAGTGCTAGGCTAACGGAATGGGTCATGTCAATCACATCATTCTCCTAATGATGTGATCCCGTTAATAAAATGACAACTCATGTCTATGGTTAGGAAACTTAACCATCTTTGATTAACGAGCTAGTCAAGTAGAGGCATACTAGTGACACTATGTTTGTCTGTGTATTAACACATGTATTATGTTTCCGGTTAATACAATTCTAGCATGAATAATAAACATTTATCATGAAATAAGGAAATAAATAATAACTATATTATTGCCTCTAGGGCATATTTCCTTCAGTCTCCCACTTGCACTAGAGTCAATAATCTAGTTCACATCACCATGTGATTTAACACCAATATTCATATATGTATATGATTAACACCCATAGTTCACATCGTTATGTGACCAACACCCAAAGGGTTTACTAGAGTCAATAATCTAGTTCACATTGCTTATGTGATTAACACCCAAAGATTACTAAGGTGTGATCATGTTTTGCTCGTGAGAGAAGCTTAGTCAACGGGTCTGTCACATTCAGAGCCGTATGTATTTTGCAAATATTCTATGTCTACAATGCTCTGCACGGAGCTACTCTAGCTAATTGCTCCCACTTTCAATATGTATCCAGATTAAGACTTAGAGTCATCTAGATCAGTGCTAAAACTTGTATCGACGTAACCTTTACGCATTTAACATTTTTTCACCTCCATAATTGAGAAACATATCCTTATTCCACTAAGGATAATTTTGACCAATGTCCAGTGATCTACTCCTAGATCACTATTGTACTCCCTTGCCAAACCAGAGCAGAGTATACAATAGGTCTGGTCCATAGCATGGCATACTTTATAGAACCTATGACTGAGGCATAGGGAATGACTTTCATTCTCTTTTTCTATTTTCTACCGTGGTCTGGATTTGAGTCTTACTCAATTTCACACCTTTGCAACACAGGCAAGAACTTTTTCTCTGACTGTTCCATTTTGAACTACTTCAAAATCTTGACAAGGTATGTACTTATTGAAAAACTTATCAAGCGCCTTGATCTATCTCA
>JAHHZJ010000278.1:0-26402 GCA_021437245.1 Aegilops speltoides | reverse complement strand
GTAAATTGCAATTCGTCGATTATGTGATCCAATATCGTGGCAGTCCATCCTGCTGCTTTAACGCTTCCGAATAATCCAGTGGTCGAAAGTGATTGGTTTTGATGTCCAATGAAATGGCATCCCGACTCATTTACACTCGGCACCCCAACACCAACACGACACCTCAACCCCGACCTCCTAAAAGCAGACACGATCCGACGATATGCTTTGCTCCACTTGATGATGATACACTTAAGTGATATACATATTATTATTCATGTCCGCATTTTTATGTTGTACTAATTTCGCTTATTCTTTGTCATGGCAGGTGTTGAAAGATGGTGGGCGCTGGTCGGGAGCGCCGCCGAGGCCCCTTCTTCATCGGGCGCTGTTGCAAGGTCTTCCATTGCACACGCACCTCTCCGCCGAAAGTGTCATTGACAAGATGTCGACACCACCGGCCCTTCTTCGCCGATTGAGGTGCACAGCAGGGACCGTAAGAAGAAGAGAGGAGGTGGAGCACGTGGTCGCGGGAGAGGAGGTAGGGTGACTTTACGGCGCTTTCCTCACCGGGCCACCCCTCACTGTTTCACCCGAGCACGGATCGCTAGGGTGGACTCTGTCTGGGAGGAGGCTACACGGACTCCGTCCACGAGCCTCCGTCCACGGGCCTTCGCCCACGAGCCTGGGTCGACGGCCTTCGCCCATGAGAGTTGGGCCCACGAGACCCGTGAGGAGCACACGCCCGATGGGGTACCGGTCGGGTCACCTAAGGATCCGAGTGGCTATGCCGATGATGGCGGGAGCCGAGGGCTATGCCGATGATGACGAGGAGCCAACCGATATTGAGGAGGGGGGCAACGCCTACTAACAGGTGCTACACGGCTCCCGTCCCGGCCGGGCACCCATGAGCAGAGGTGGTTGATTTTCCCCGATGGGGAGAGGTAAGTGCATTTAATCTTTTGTACCTTCTCCATTCACGCTTCTTCAAATAACTAATGTGTTGGCCTTTGTCATGTCAGCAGGGGTTGGGACCACCATGAAAGTGTCCGCCAGCCCAACTCCGTCCTTGGAGTTCTCGATTCGTAAAACTTCCCGGGTTTGTCACGCTGTCTCGTGAGGGTCGGCTTCCAGAGGTTGGATTGAGTTGGGAGCACTATTTGGCTGCTTCTGCCCCGCCGGGTGAGATTATTGACGGTGTCTTGTGCAAGACGAGGCGACGTGGTGATCGTAAAGTTCTCGTAATTTCTCCTTTACACAATTAAAAATATTGAACTAGCTAGTTATTAATTGTACTAATCAATATTGTCTCATTTGATTGCGTATATCTATTGTGTGTGAGGAGGGATATGAGGAGGCGGCAGTGCATGTTATCGATAAGGAGTGCAAGCGCCTACTTCTGTAACTTACGCATGAGGTTCGGGTGCATCGCTCGAGACTACTACGCGGGCGTGGTATCAAGAAGCCCAAGCAGAGTGCCGCGATAAGTTCTTGAGTAAGGAGCAGACATGAAGGTAATTCTTAAGGCCTTGTACTTACTTCCTTCATTTAGTAATTCATAGTCAGAAGGCCAAGTTTCTATTTGCTAACTTAGGCCCTCCAAGATGGTGTGCGGATCGGATGGATTGTTGGGAGGTGTTGGTCAATGCGTGTCAAAACAATGGCGGCCACCCACAACGAGGCCAAGGACAACGTGTCTCAAATGGAAGGTGTTCCACACCACCAAGGCAGCTCCAACTTATTTCAAGACGCAATGAACTGTATGGGTTTGCTTCATGATTCATGCAATTCATTCATCATGCTAGCTTTAGCCCTTTAATTACTAATTTACTTTGTTTCTCTTTCAGCACGCCACAATAAGGCGGATAAGGTGCCAGAGGTGTACAACCAGATGCCATGGCCTACACCGCTTTACAAGAAAGTCAAGGCATTCTCTACATCCGACCTCGATGATCCAAAGAACTTCACCAACATCTCCGCCCACGACAAGCTCGTGCAATATAGAGATCAGCGGAAGGCGAGGAAAGGGGAGGACTTTAACCCGAGCCAGGGTCCCATTGATACAGAGCTGCTGATGATATCTCAGTGATGGAGGTCCCATGGCTCCATAGCCATGGGAGATGGACTTATCCGTTGTCCTAGCACTCTCCCGGAGATCACAGGCGCCAATGAGCTCCGCCCCGAGATAAGGCCTCGTGAACGGCCACCCAACTCGCCTTCAAGGTTAGTTATAAGTACTCGATTATCTTTCTCCATTACATTGTGTGCTTCCATCAATGGTCATGTGAGTGGTGTTGCAGCTGCTATACAGAGTGAGAGAGATAGAACGGAGAAACTTCAAGGAGGCGGCAAGGAGAGGCAGCGGAGTTGGATGAGAGGACGACAAAGATGTTGGAGGAGGAGAGGGCACGAAATGACATGTAGGCAAGGGCCATGTACGAGCTCCTTGTGGTAAGTTTCTTCCGTAGACACTTGCTAGTCTTAACATTTGAGTCTCATTACTAACTAGTATGACTCATAGAAAACCAAATGTGCAAATTGTAAAGTAGAAGTCCGTCAAAGCCGCCCGCCGATGCTGCTGATTGCTCCCGGAGCACGGTGATTTTAATTAGAATGGACATTACTTGCTAGTCTTAACATTTGAGTGTCATAATGCTAACGAGACATTGAAATGATCTTGGTGCAGCTTAACTCCGTAAACGATCGCACGATCCTTCTCCACCACCGCGCGAGCTAGCCCACTGCAGACACCTCCCCGATCACGGTAAGTTTCTCTAGTGTTTTGCTTAACAAATGCATAAAGACCTAGACTTAGCTTTATTTCCTCCAATATGCTTACCATAATGACCTAGAGTTAGCTTCTTTCCTCCAAAATGACTTAATATGCTTATCGACCTCATAAACCATCCATTCTACCTAAGTTAGCTCTAAAACGATATGTACTTAGTTTACTTATGTCAAAAATTGCATAATTAGCTTAGTTAGCTCATAAACGATCCATTTTACCTAAGTTAGCTCTAAAATGACTCATTTTACCTTAGTTAGCTTACAAGTGATCCAATTTATCCAAGTTAGCTCTAAAATGACCCATTTTACGTAGATTAGCTCCTAAATGATCCATTTTACCTACGTTAGCTTTAAAATGACCCATTTCACCTAGGTTAGCTCCAAAATGACCCATTTCACCTAGGTTAGCTCCAAAATGACCCATTTCACCTAGGTTAGCTCCAAAATGACCCATTTCACCTAGATTTGCTCCTAAACAATCAATTTCACCTGTTAGCTAAAACCATCCATTTCACCTAAATTAGCTCTTAAATGATCCATTTCACCTAAGTTAGCTCAAAAACAATCCATTTCACCTTAGTTAGCTCAAAAACGTGGCATTTCACCTTAGTTAGGTCATAAACGACCCATTTCAACTAAGTTAGCTCATAAAAGCTCATAAATGATCCATTTCACCTAAGTTAGCTCAAAAACATCCATTTCACCTTAGTTAGCTCAAAACGTGGCATTTCACCTTAGTTAGGTCATAAACCACCCATTTCAACTAAGTTAGCTCATAAAAGCTCATAAATGATCCATTTCACCTAAGTTAGCTCAAAATGATCCATTTCACCTTACTTAGCTCAAAAACGATGCCTTCACCTTAGTTAGCTCATAAACCACCCATTTCAACTAAGTTAGCTCGTAAATGATCCAACTCAACTAAGTTAGCTCATAAACAACCCATTTCAACTTTGTTAGCTCATATATGATCCATTTCACCTAAGTTAGCTCATAAATGACATATACTTCTTGTTCTAGTCACCTATTTCTAACTTCCTTATTTACCATTTTGCAGATTTCATTCACTTCATGGAAGCTAGCTTGCTATGATGGAGTGCTTGCTTTTCCTTTGATGAAACTTTGCATTGCATCTAGCTTGCTATGATGGAACTTGCTTATGTATGAACAATGTGTATGGATGGAACTTGCTTATGTATGAACAATGTGTATGGATGAAACTGATGTGATATGTGATATGTGATATGAAACTTATGTGCGGATATGTGATATATATTTGTCATTCATATATATTTGCTGTGAAAATTGTTGATTAAAAAAATGTAAAAAGAGACAATATGTAAGTTTTTGTCGTCGCCACCGACGGCAAAGGGATCTTTGCCATCAGAATGCGGACAAAGAAAGAGGCCACGTGGTGCAATCAGGCTTCCCGAGGTCAATAATTTGGTCACGGTTTACAAGTGGTCGATTGAAGGCTTTGCTGTTCGCAGCCGGACGGCAAAGGCTCGCCATTAATCACCTAACGGAGTAACAACACATTTATTGCCGTTCACCTTCTTTTGCATTCGCTGCTGATGGCAAAGGCCCTTTGCCGTCACCGCCCAAAGCAGACGGCAACGTAGCTTTTAGTCGCCCCTACTTTGCCGTCACCTTTTGCCGTCTGGCCATCCATGCCTTTGCCGTCCGCCGTAAGCGTATGGCAAAGTAGCTGATTCCTGAGTATGATGAAGAAGTCTCGACAAGTTTGAGTGGAATGACGGTTGAAGCAACGCTTGAAGAGCTCAAAGCCCTACTTTCCACCCAAATTGGTGCTTGCTGCTCCAAATAACAAGGAGCCTTTATCGCTTTACATCCCAGCCACACGACAAGTTGTTAGTACAAAGGCTCATAGTCGAAGGGAAGAAGAAGGCAAAGCCTTCAAAGTTCAGCACCTCGTATTACATTTTAGAAGTCTTGACCCCATCCAAGCAGTAGATATCCTCATTATCCAAGCTTGTTTATGGGATTTACCGACCACCTAAGAAAGGTGCACACTACTTTTTAGACCACTCACCTTCAATATCACCGATGCCCGTTGTCAAAAATTCAATAACAGAGATGCAACGGTCGAGTGGAAAATGGGCAATTGAACTCCTACCTTTAGATATCAAGTTTGAGGCAAAGAAAGCCATGAAGTCCCAAGCTATAGCACACTTCCTCGCAGAGTGGATTGAATAAAGAAGAAATGACTCAGATTCAATTAACATTGACTATGTTCTTTGATGGGTCCAAAATGTTGAATGGCTCTGGTGCAGGAGTGGTTTTAGTGTCCCCGAGAGGAGACAAGCTCAGTTATGTCCTCCAGATTCACTTTGATTCTTCAAACAATGAAGCTGAGTATGAGGCGCTATTATATAGGTTGCGATGGCCATTTCACTTGGCGTCCGACGCTGATGGTCTACGGCGACTGCACTTAGTGGTTAGTCAAGTAATGAAGGAATGGGACGTCAGGAGTCTAGCAATGACCGGTTATTGCAATGCAGTGAGAAAGCTAGAGAAGAAGTTTGAAGGGTTAGAGCTCCACCACATACCCCTAATCAAGAATGAAGTCACGACGATCCGCTAAAATAGGTTCCACTCGAAGCCTATGCCCAAAGAACGTGTTCTTGGAGCATCTCCACACCCCGTCAGTACAAGAAGATCCCTTCAAGGAAGAGCCACCGCAACCGATAAGTTCAACCAATCCGACTGAAATTGAAGTTCCGGCTGTGGTCAACCTGATCATGGAAGTCCTAGTGATCACGCCCGACTGGACGGTGCCGTACATCACATACCTGCTCAGGCAGGAACTCCCAGAGGATGAGGATGAGGTTCGCCAGATAGTCCGTCGATCGAAGGCTTTCATCGTGATAAAAGGACAGCTTTACAAAGAAAGTGTCACAGGAGTGGCTCAATGCTGCATCACCCTCTCGGACCATCATGGCCAAAGCATACCGAGCAGGATTTTATTGGCCTCGTAAGTAATGAGATGGCAAAAGATATAGTCGATCGACACGCCTCTAACGATATAATTTTTATTGTTCCATGCTATTATATTACCCGCTTTGGATGTTTATGGGCTTTACTTTACACTTTTATATCATTTTTGGGACTAACCTACTAACCAGAGGCCCAACCCAATTGCTTTTTTGCCTATTTTAGTGTTTCAAGAAAAGGAATATCAAACGGAGTCCAAACGGAATGAAACCTTCGGAGCGATCTTTTGGAACAAACATGATCCAGGGACTAGGAGGACGCATAACAGAGGAGGTGGCCACGAGGGTGCCCGTGCGCCTCTAGGGGTGGGCGCGCCCCACCATCATGGGCCCCTTGAGCGCCCACCCACCTACTTCTTCCTCCTATATATACCCACGCACTCTCAAAACATCCAGAGCACCACAAAACCTAATTCCTCCGCCGCAACCTTCTCAGATCCGCGAGATCCCATCTTGAGCCTTCACGCGCTCCACCAAGGGGGAATCACCATGGAGGGCCTCTACATCATCTCCAAGGCCTCCCTATGAGTTGTGAGTAGTTTACCACAGACCTTCGGGTCCATAGTTATTAGCTAGATGGCTTTTCTCTCTTTGAATCTCAATACAAAGTTCTCTCGATCTTCTTGGAGATCTATTCGTTGTAACTCTTTTATGTGTATTTGTTGAGATCCAATGAATTGTGGGTTTATGATCAAGTTTATCTCTCGAGAAATATTTGAATCTCCTCCGAATTCTTTTTTATGTGTGATTGTTATCTTTGCAAGTCTCTTCAATTATCGCTTGGTTTGGCCTACTAGATTGATCTTTCTTGCAATGGGAGAAGTGCTTAGCTTTGGGTTCAATCTTGTGTGTCCTTTCCAAAGGATGTTAGGGCAGCAAGGCACGATTGTATTGTTGCCATCGAGGATAAAAAGATGGGGTTTATATCATATTGCATGAGTTTATCCTCTACATCATGTCATCTTTTACTCGCTCTTCATGAATGTGAGTCGGTCGATGTGTGGAGTAATAGTAGTAGATGCAGAATTGCTTCGATCTACTTGTCACGGACGTGATGCCTATATTCATGATCATGCCTAGATAATCTCATAACTATGCGCTTTTCTATCAATTGCTCAACAGTAATTTGTTCACCCACCGTAATACTTATGCTCTCTTGAGAGAAGCCACTAGTGAAACCTATGGCCCCCGGGTCTATCTTTTATCATATAAGTTTACTATCTACTTTTAATTGCATCTTTACCTTTCCAATCTATATCATAAAAATACCAAAAATATTTATATTATCATATTATCTCTATCGATCTCACTTTCGCAAGTGGTCGTGAAGGGATTGACAACCCATTTATTGCGCTGGTTGCAGGTTCTTGTTTGTTTGTGTAGGTGTGGGACTTTGAGGAGCCTCCTACCGGATTGATACCTTGGTTCTCAAAACCGACGGAAATACTTACGCTTACTTTGTTGCATCACCCTTTCCTCTTCAAGGAAAACCAACGCAAGCTCAAGACGAAGCAAGAAGGATTTCGCGCCGCTGTCGGGAGGTCTTTGCTCAAGTCAAGACATACTAAGTACCCATCACAAATTCATCTCCTCGATTACATTATTTGCCATTTACCTCTCGCTTTCTTCTCCCCACTTCACCCTTGCCGCTTTATTCGCCTCTCTTTCCCAATCTCTCTATTCCGCTTGCCTTTTGTTTGCTTGTGTGTTGGATTGCTTGTCACGATGGCGCAAGATAATACCAAATCGTGTGACTTTTCCAATACCAATAATAATGTTTTCCTTAGCACTGATTGCTCCTCTTAATGATGTTGAGTCCAAAGGAAATCAATGCTGCTTTGTTGAATCTTGTGATGAAAGATCAATTCTCCGCCTTCCTAGTGAAGATGCCGCTACCCATCTAAACAACTTTGTTGATTTGTGTGATGCAAAAGAAGAAAGATACGGATAATGATATTGTTAAATTGAAGTTATTTCCATTTTCACTTAGAGATCGTATAAAATTTGGTTTTCGCCTTTGCCTAAAAAATAGTATTGAGTCATGGAATAAGTGCAAAGATGCTTTTACCTCTAAGTATTTTCCTCCCGCTAAGATCATCTCTCTTAGGAACGATATTATGAATTTTAAAAAACTTGAGAATGAGCATGTTGCCCAATCTTGGGAAAGAATGAAATTGATGATTCACAATTGCCCTACACATGGTTTGAATTCATGGATGATCATACAAAATTTTTATGCCGGATTGAATTTTGCTTCTAGAAATATTTTAGATTCGGCCGCGGGAGGCACTTTTATGGAAATCACCTTAGGAGAAGCTACTAAACTCCTTGATAACATTATGGCTTAATTATTCTCAATGGCACAATCAAAGATCTACTAGTAAAAAGTGCATGCTATAGAAGAAATTAATGTTTTGAGTGGAAAGATGGATGAACTTATGAAATTTTTGCTACTAAGAGTGCTCCTATTGATCCCAATGATATGCCTTTCTACTTTGATTGAGAATAATAATGAATCTATGGATGTGAATTTTGTTGGTAGGAATAATTTTGGTAACAATGCTTATAGAGGAAACTTTAATCCTAGACCGCTCCCTAGTAATTCCTCTAATAATTATGGAAATTCCTATAATAATTTTATGGTAATTTTAATAATATGCCCTCTGATTTTGAGAATAGTGTTAAAGAATTTAGGATCTCTCAAAAGAATTTTAATGCTTTGCTTGAAGAAAAATTGCTTAAAGTTGATGATTTGGCTAGGAACATTGATAGAATTTCTCTGATGTTGATTCTTTGAAACTTAGATCTACTCCTCCTAAGCATGATATCAGTGAGTCTCTCAAAGCCATGAGAATTGCCATTGATGAGTGCAAAGAAAGAACCACTAGATTGCGTATAAGAAAGATTGCTTTGTAAAAGCGTTGTTCTTCTAGTTTCCATGAAAATAATGATCAAGATATAAAAGTTATTGATGTGTCCCCTATTAAATCTTTTGTTTTGCAATATGAATCTTAATAATGATGGGACTGGAGATGAGTCAACTTTAGTTAAAAGGCGCCCCAATGATTTAGAGTTTTAGATCTTGATGCTAAATTTGGTAAAAGTGAGATTGGAGAGGTCAAGACTTTAAATAGCATTGAACCCATTATTATAGATTTCAAGGAATTTAATTATGATAATTTTATTTAATAGATTGTATTTCATTGTTGCAACCGTGTTGAATTCTCCTCATGCTAATAGTCAAAATAAAGCTTTTACCAAACATATCGTTGATGCCTTGATGCAATCTTATGATGAAAAACTTAATTTGGAAGTTGCTATACCTAGAAAACTTTATGATGAGTGGGAACCTACTATAAAGATTTAAATTAAAGATCATGAGTGTTATGCTTTGTGTGATTCGGTGCTATTGTTTCCACGATTCAAAACTTTATGTGATATTCTAGGTTCATGATCTTGATGATTGCTCTTTAAATTTTCACCTTATGGATTCCACCATTAAGAAACCTATGGGAAGAATCAGTGATGTGCTTATTGTTGCAAATAGGAATTATGTGCCCGTAGATTTTATCGTTTTGACATAGATTGCAATCTTTCATGTCATATTATTCTTGGTAGACCTTTCCTTAGAATGATTAGCACAATTATTGATATGAAGGAAGGAATATTAGATTCCAATTTCCATTAAGGAAAGGCATGGAGCACTTTCCAAGAAAGAAAGTCAAATTACCTTATCAATATGTCATGAGAGCTACTTATGAATTGAGTGCCAAAGATGGCACTACTTAGATCTATCCACGCTTTTATGCCTAGCTAGGGCGTAAACGATAGCGCTTAGTTGGGAGGCAACCCAATTTTATTTTTGATTTTGCTTTTTGCTTCTGTTTAGTAATAAATATTCCATCTAGCTTTTGTTTATATGTGTTTTCATGTTTCAATTAGTGTTTGTGCCAAGTAGAACCTATAGGATAACCTATGGTGATAGTTAATTGATTCTGCTAAAAACTAAAACTTTATGCAAGCATTTAAAATAATTTTAGTAATTCACATAAACATGATCTTATGCTGATTCTTTTACTGTAGATCAATAGACCAATTTCCCAGGACTTCCTATTTTCGTAGGATTTTAGAGTTCCGAAGTATTCGAGAGTTACAGATTGCTACTGCATCGTTCTGCTTTTGACAGATCCTGTTTTTGGTGTGTTGTTTGCTTATTTTGATGCATCTATGGCTAGTATCGGGGGGGGGGGGTATGAACCATAGATAAGTTGGAATACAGTAGGTTTAACACCAATATAAATAAAGAATGAGTTCATTACAGTACCTTATGTGGTGGTTTTTCTTTCTTGCACTAACGGAGCTTATGAGATTTCCTGTTAAGTTTTGGGTTGTGAAGTTTTCAAGTTTTGAGTAAAATGGATTATGGAATAAGGAGTGGCAAGAGCCTAAGCTTGGTGATGCCCATGGCACCCCAAGATATTCAAGAATAACCAAAGTTTGCTTGGGGATGCCCCAAAGGCATCCCTCTTCGCCTTCGCTCATCGGTAACTTTACTTGAGCTATATTTTTATTCGCCACATGATATGTGTTTTGCTTGGAGCGCCTTGTATGATATTAGTCTTTGCTTTTATATGACCACAATCATCCTTGCTGTACACACCTTTGGGAGAAATCCACATGATTTATAAATTGTTAGAATACTCTATGTGCTTCACTTATATCTTTTGAGCTAGATAATTTTTGCTCTAGTGCTTCACTTATATCTTTTAGAGCACGCGTGTGGCTTAATTTTGTAGAAATTGTTGATCTCTCATGCTTCACTTATATTATTTTGAGAGTATTTTAGAACAGCATGGTATTTGCTATGGTTATAAGATTGGTCCTAGAATGATGGGCATCCAAGTTGGGTATAATAAAACTATCATAGAAAGTGAATTGATGCTATGATCAATTTGATACTTGATAATTGTTTTGGGATATAGAGGTGGTGATATTAGAGTCATGCTAGTTGTGTAATTGTGAATTTAAAGAATACTTGTGTTGAAGTTTGTGATTCCCATAGCATGCACGTATGGTGAACCGCTTTGTGATGAAGTTGGAGCACAATTTTATTTATTGATTGTCTTCCTTATGAGTGGCGGTCGGGGACTAGTCTTTTCCTACCAATCTATCCCCTAGGAGCATGCGCAGTAGTACTTTGTTTTCAAAGACTTGTAGATTTTTGCAATAAGTATATGAGTTCTTTATGACTATGTTGAGTCCATGGATTATATGCGACTCTCACCCTTCCACCATTGCTAGCCTCTCTTGTGCCGCAAGAACTTTCACGGTACCATACACCCACCAAATACCTTCCTCAAAACAGCCACCATACCTACCTATTATGGCATTTCCATAGCCATTCCGAGATATACCGCCATGCAACTTTCCACTGCTCCGCTTATATGACACGATCATCATTGTCATATTGCTTTTGCATGATCATGTAGATGACATCATACTTGTGACAAGGCCACCTTCATAATTTTCATACATGTCACTCTTGATTCATTGCATATCCTGCACATCACGGAGGCATTCATATAGAGTCATATCTTGTTCTAAGTATCGAGTTGTAATCTTGAGTTGTAAGTAAATAAAAGTGTGATAATCTTCATTATTAGAGCATTGTCCTAGTGAGGAAAGGATGATGGAGACTATGATTCCCCACAAGTCGGGATGAGACTTCGGACTTTATAAAAAAGAGAGGCCAAAGAGCCCACCATAAAAAAAAGAAAGGCCAAATAAAAAAAGAGAAAGGCCAAATAAAAAATGAGAGAAAAAGAGAGAAGGGACAATGCTACTATCCTTTTTACCACACTTGTGCTTCAAAGTAGCACCAAGGCCAAATAAAAATGAGAGAAAAGAGAGAAGGACGATGCTACTATCCTTTTACCACACTTGTGCTTCATAGTAGCACCATGATCTTCATGATAGAGTCTCCTATGTTGTCACTTTCATATACTAGTGGGAATTTTTCATTATAGAACTTGGCTTGTATATTTCAATGATGGGCTTCCTAAAATGCTCTAGGTCTTCGTGAGCAAGCGAGTTGATGCGCACTCCACTTAGTTTCTTTTGTTGAGCTTTCATACATTTATAGCTCTAGTGCATACGCTGCATGGCAATCCCTACTCACTCACATTGATATCTATTAATGGGCATCTCAATAGCCTGCTCATACGCCTAGTTGATGTGAGACTATCTTCTCCTTTTTGTCTTCTCCACAACCACCATTCTATTCCACATATAAGTGTTATGCCCATGGCTCACGCCATGTATTATGCGTGAAAGTTGAAAAGTTTGAGATTACTAAAGTATGAAACAATTGATTGGCTTGTCATCGTGGTTGTGCATGATTAAATACTTCGTGTGATGAAGATAGAGCAACAGCCAGACTATATGATTTTGTAGGATAACTTTCTTTAGCCATGTTATTTTGAGAAGAAATGATTGCTTAGTTAGTATGCTTGAAGTATTACTATTTCTTATGTCAATATTAACTTTTATTTTGAATCATTTGGATCTGAGCATTCATGCCACAATAAAGAAAATTACATTGAGAATTATGCTAGGTAGCATTCCACATCAAAAATTCTGTTTTTATCATTTACCTACCAAGGACGAGCAGGAATTAAGCTTAGATGCTTGATACGCCTCCAACGTATCTATAATTTTTTATTGTTCCATGCTATTATATTACCTGTTTTGGATGTTTATGGGCTTTACTTTACACTTTTATATCATTTTGGGACTAATCTACTAACCGAGGCCCAGCCCAATTGCTGCTTTTTTTGCCTATTTCAAAGTTTCAAGAAAAGAATATCAAATGGAGTCTAGACAGAATGAAACCTTCAGAGCGATCTTTTGGAACAAACATGATCTAGGGACTTGGAGGACGCCACAACAGAGGAGGCAGCCACGAGGGTGCCCGCGCGCCTCTAGGGGTGGGCGTGCCTCACCCTAGTGGGCCCTCGAGCATCCACCGAGCTACTTCTTCCTCCTATATATACCCACGCACTCGAAAACATCCAGAGCACTAAAAAAACCTAATTCCACCGCCGCAACCTTCTGTATCCGCGAGATCCCATCTTGGAGCCTTCCTTGGCGCTCCGCCGGAGGGGGAATTGACCACGGAGGGCCTCTACATCATCTCCAAGGCCTCTCCTATGAGTTGTGAGTAGTCTACCACAGACCTTCGGGTCCATAGTTATTAGCTATATGGCTTATTCTCTCTCTTTGAATCTCAATACAAAGTTCTCCTCGATCTTCGTGAGATCTATTCGATGTAACTCTTTTGTGGTGTGTTTGTCGAGATCCGATGAATTGTGGGTTTATGATCAAGTTTATCTATGAGAAATATTTGAATCTCCTTTGAATTATTTTATGTGTGATTAAGTTATCTTTGCAAGTATCTTCAATTATCGCTTGGTTTGGCCTACTAGATTGATCTTTCTTGCAATGGGAGAAGTGCTTAGCTTTGGTTTCAATCTTATGTGTCCTTTCCCAAAGGATGTTAGGGCAGCAAGGCACGATTGTATTGTTGCCATCGAGGATAAAAATGGAGTTTATATCATATTGCATGAGTTTATCCTCTACATCATGTCATCTTTCTTAATGCTACTCGCTCTTCATGAACAGGAGTCGGTCGATGTGGAGTAATAGTAGTAGATGCGTAATCGCTTTGATCTACTTGTCATGCACGTGATGCCTATATACATGATCATGCCTAGATAATCTCATAACTATGCGCTTTTCTATTAATTGCTCGATAGTAATTTGTTCACCCACCGTAATACTTATGCTTTCTTGAGAGAAGCCACTAGTGAAACCTATGGCCTCGGTCTATATTTTATGATATATCTACTTTTATTTGCATCTTTACCTTTCCAATCTATATCATAAAAATACCAATAATATTTATCTTATCACATTATCTCTATCGATCTCACTTTCGCAAGTGGCCGTGAAGGATTGACAACCCCTTTATTGCCTTGGTCATGTTCTTGTTTGTTTGTGTAGGCGCGTGGTACTTTTGAGGAGCCTCCTACTGGATTGATACCTTGGTTCTCAAAAACTGTGGGAAATACTTACGCTACTTTACTGCATCACCCTTTCCCCTTCAAGGAAAACCAACGCAAGCTCAAGACGTAGCATCGACAAGTGCGCAGGTTGCCAGTTCTACCCCAACATGTCTCACAAGCCCGCCGCGCCTTTGAAGACTATTCCACTCGCCCGACCGCTTGCGCCCGGGGTTGATATGGTCAACCTTCAGATCGGCGTAGTGGTTTCACCTATCCGCCAGAAAATGACAAGTTCACTAAGTGGATCGGGCTGCTCATCAAAACCTTGACTCAAGCATCCGCCGCTTTCATCAAGGAGTTGATATTTAGATATGGAGTTCCGCACAACATTATCACATATAACGACTCCAGCTTTTGATTCGGCGAGTTTAAGGTGTTCTGGCTTCCCAAGGCACTCGGTCAAGTACGCTCGTCAGACACCGTAGTCAAATGGGCAAGCGTAGGGAGAATGATTTGATCCTTCAAGGGTTAAAACCCCGATCGATGCACGACTCAAGCATGCTGCCGGAGCTTGGGTGATTGAGTTGCCATCTGTCTTATGGGGGCTGAGAAGGACGCTAAATCGGTCGATTGACCGAACCCCTTTATTCTTGGTGTACGGCGCCGAGGTTGTGCTTCCGAGCCACTTGCTGCAGAACGCTCCCCGGGTGGAACTCTTCCTGTTGAAGCTGAACATGCATGCCAAGATGCGCTTGATCTCCGAAGAGGAACATGAGATGGCTTTGATCCGGTCGACCATCTATCAGCAAGATCTACATTGATTCCATGCCTGTAATGTCAGAGGTCGAGTGTTCCAGGAAGGAGACCTTGTGCTCCGAGTGGATCAGAAACGGCCTCACAAGCTTGCTCTGGCCTGGGAAGGTCCCTTCATCTTCACCAAGGTGCTTCACAACAGAGCATACCACATTTACAACGTAGCCAAGAATATAGACGAGCCACGCGGATGGAACGCAGAGCTGCTTCGCCCGTTCTATACCTACAATCACTCGGATAGATGAGTTGTAATAAGAATACTTCAGTTAGCTTACCAAAGACAAGATTTTTGCAAGATTCAATGATTGATTTCCGTAATCATTTGTGTACAAAACCCCAAAGGTGGCTTATCCGTGAACCTGATTCGCTTAAGTTAAAAACACTCCGAGTGGAGAGCAATCCTCCCACTTGGGCGCATAGCTGCACTCGCATCGCCAAAGTTAAAACACTGGTGGAGAGCAATCCTCCCACTGGGGCTTAGCTGCAACCCGCACACACCTGAGTTAAAACACTCCAAGTAGAGAACAATCCTCGACTGGGGTTTACCTGTGACCTCAGATCGCTTAAGTTAAAACAGTCCGAGTGGGAGCAATCCTCCCACTGGGGCTTAGCTGCACCTCAGACTCGCTTGTTAAAACACCCGAGTAGAGAGCAATCCTCCCACTGGGGCTTAGCTGCACCCCTGCATCGCTTAAGTTAAAACACTCCAAGTGGAGAGCAATCATCCCACTGGGGCTTAGCTGCACCTCAGATTTCTTGTTAAAACACCCGAGTGGAGAGCAATCCTCCCACTGGCGGCTTAGCTGCAACCCCAGACTAGCCTAAGTTAAAAACACTATGAGTGGAGAGCAATCCTCCCACTGGGGCTTAGCTGTGACCTCACTCGCCAAGTTAAATGCACTCGAGTGGAGAGAAATCTCCCAATCGGGGCTTAGTTACACCTGCATTCTCTCGAAAGTTAAAACACCGAGTGGAGAGCAATCCTCCCACATAGGGGTTAGCCACACCAGAGTCGCCTAAGTGCAAACACTTCGAGTGGAGAGCAATCCTCCCACTGGGGCTTAGCTGCCACTGACTCGCCTAAAACACCCGAGTGGGGAGCAATCCTCCCACTGGGGCATAGCTGCACTCAGATTCGCCATGTTCAACACTCCCAAAGGAGAGCAATCCTCCCACTGGGGCTTAGCTGCACCCCTGCACGCCTAAGTTAAAAACACTGAGTGGAGAGCAATCCTCCCACTGGGGCTTAGCCAGACCTCAGAGTCGCCTAAGTTAAAAACAATCCAAGTAGAGAGCAATCCTCCCACTGGGGCTTAGCTGCACACCTGCATCGCTTAAGTTAAAACAGTCCGAGGAGAACAATGTCAGACTGGGGCTTAGCTGCACACCAGATCGCTTAAGTTAAAACACCCGAGTGGAGAGCAATCCTCCCACTGGGGCTTAGCTGTGACCCCTGATCGCCAAGTTAAAAACACTCCAAGTAAAGAGAAATCCTCCCACACGGGGCTTAGCTGCACCCCTGCACGCCTAAGTTAAAACACTCCAAGTGGAGAGCAATCTACCACTGGGGGCTTAGCTGCACCCCATACTCCCTGTTAAAACACCCGAGTTGAGAGCAATCCTCCCACTGGGGCTTAGCACACCCCTGCACGCTAAGTTAAAACATTTGGAGTGGAGAGCAATCCTTCCACTGGGCGAGCCTCAACCTGATTCGCCTAAGTTAAAAACACTATGAGTGGAGAGCAATCCTCCCACTGGGGCTTAGCAGACCCCAGACTCACTGAAGTTAAAACACTCCGAGGGAGAGAAATCCTCCCACTTGGGGGCTTAGCTGCACCCCAGACTGCCTGAGTTAAAATACCACGAGTGGAGAGCAATCCTCCCACTTGGGGGCTTAGTCGTGACCTCAGACTCACCTAAGTTAGAAACACTCCATGTGGAGAGCAATCCTCCCACCGAGGGCTTAGCTGCCCCTGATCGCTTAAGTTAAAACACCCGAGTGGAGAGCAATCCTCCCACTGGGGCTTAGCCACACCTCAGATTCGCCTAAGTTAAGAACACCCCAAAGGAGAGCAATCCTCCCACTGGGGCTAAGCTCACACCTGCATCGCTTAAGTTAAAACATTCCGAGTGGAGAGCAATCCTCCCACTGGGGCTTAGCTGCACCCCAGCACGCCTAAGTTAAAACATTCAGAGGGAGAGGAATCTCACACTGGGGCTTAGCCAACCTGATTCGCTAAGTAAAAACACCGAGTGGAGAGCAATCCTCCCACTGGGGCTTAGCTGTGACCACGATCGCCTAAGTTAAAACACTGAGTGGAGAGAATCCTCCCACTGGGGCTTAGCTGCACCCCTGCATCGCCTGAGTTAAAATACCACGAGTGGCGAGCAATCCTCCCACTTGGGGCTTAGTCACACCTGCATCGCTTGTTAAAACACTCCAAGTGGAGAGCAATCCTCCCACTGGGGCTTAGTCACCTGCACTCGCTGACTTAAAAACATTCCGAGTGGAGAGCAATCCTCCCACTTGCATGTTAGCCACGACCTGAGTCGCCTAAGTGCAAAACACTTGAGTTGAGAGCAATCCTCCCACTGGGGCATAGCTGCACCCCAGATTCGCCTAAGTTAAGAACACTCCCAGGAGAGCAATCCTCCCACTGGGGCTTACTGCACCCCAGACATGCCTAAGTTAAAACACCCGAGTGGAGAGCAATCCTCCCACTGGGGCTTAGCTGGACCTCAGAGTCGCCAAGTTAAAACACTCCAAGTAGAGAGCAATCCTCCCACTGGGGCTTAGCTGTGACACCAGCATCGCCAAGTTAAAAACAGTCCGAGGGAGAACAATGCTCAGACTGGGGCTTAGCTATGACCCAGACGCTTGTTAAAACACCCGAGTGGAGAGCAATCCTCCCACTGGGCCTTAGCTACACCCCAGATTTGCTTAAGTTAAAACACTCCAAGTGGAGAGCAATCTACCACTGGGGCTTAGCTGCACCCCTGCACTCCCTGTTAAAAACACCCGAGTTGAGAGCAATCCTCCCACTGGGGCTTCACCACACCTGCACAGCCTAAGTAAAAACATTTGGAGTGGAGAGCAATCCTCCCACTGGGGCATAGCCAACCTGATTTGCCTAAGTTAAAAACACTATGAGTGAGAGCAATCCTCCCACTGGGGCTTAGCAGACCCCAGACGCTTAAGAAAAACACCCGAGTGGAGAGAAATCCTCCCACTGGGGCTTAGCTGCACCCCAGATCACCGAAGTTAAAAATACCCCGAGTGGAGAGCAATCTTCCCACTTGGGGCCTTAGCCACACCTCAGACTCGCTTGTTAGAAACACCCGTGGAGAGCAATCCTACCACCGAGGGCTTAGCTGTGCCTCAGATCGCCTAAGTTAAAAACACCCGAGTGGAGAGCAATCCTCCCACTGGGGCTTAGCTACACCCCAGATTCTCCTAAGTTAAGAACACCCCAAAGGAGAGCAATCCTCCCACTGGGGCTAAGCTGCACCCCTGCACTCGCCTAAGTTCAAAACATTTCGAGGGAGAGCAATCCTCCCACTGGGGCTTAGCTCACCCCTGCATCGCCTAAGTTAAAACATTCGAGGAGAGCAATCCTCCCACTGGGGCTTAGCCGCCAACCTGATTCGCCTAAGTAAAAACACCGAGTGGAGAGCAATCCTCCCACTGGGCTTAGCTGTGACCACGATCGCCTAAGTTAAAACACCCGAGTGGAGAGAAATCCTCCCACTGGGGCTTAGTTGCACCTGCATCGCCGAGTTAAAATACCACGAGTGGCGAGCAATCCTCCCACTTGGGGTCTTAGCCACGACCTGCATCGCTAAGTTAAAACACCCGAGTGGAGAGCAATCCTCCCACTGGGGCTTAGCTCACCTGCATCTACTGACTTAAAACATTCCGAGTGGAGAGCAATCCTCCCACTTGGGTGTTAGCCACGACCTTGTAGTCGCCTAAGTGCAAAACACTTCGAGTTGAGAGCAATCCTCCCACTGGGGCATAATCACACCAGATTCGCCTAAGTTAAGAACACTCCCAAAGGAGAGCACTCCTCCCACTGGGGCTTACTCACACCCCTGATTTGGTTTAAGTTAAAAACACCGAGTGGAGAGCAATCCTCCCACTGGGGCTTAGCTGTGACCTCAGAGTCGCCAAGTTAAAACACTCCAAGTAGAGAGCAATCCTCCCACTGGGCTTAGCTGTGACACCGATCGCTTAAGTTAAAAACAGTCCGAGGAGAACAATGCTCAGACTGGGGCTTAGCTGCACCCCAGAATCGCTTGTTAAAACACCCGAGTGGAGAGCATCCTCCCACTGGGCCTTAGCTACACCCAGACTTGCCTAAGTTAAAACACTCCAAGTGGAGAACAATCTACCACTGGGGCTTAGCTGCACCCCAGACTTCTTGTTAAAAACACCCGAGTTGAGAGCAATCCTCCCACTGGGGCTTAGCTGCACCTGCAGACTCGCTGTAAGTAAAAACATTTGGAGGAGAGCAATCCTCCCACTGGGGCATAGCCGAACCTGATTTGCCTAAGTTAAAAACACTATGAGTGGAGAGCAATCCTCCCACTGGGGCTTAGCCAGACCCCAGACTCTAAGTTAAAAACACTCCAAGTGGAGAGAAATCCTCCCACTGGGGCTTAGCTGCACCCCTGCATCACCGAGTTAAAATACCCCGAGTGGAGAGCAATCCTCCCACTTGGGGCTTAGCCACACCTCATCGCTTGTTAGAAACACCTGTGGAGAGCAATCCTCCCACCGAGGGCTTAGCTGTGCCTCAGACTCGCCTAAGTTAAAAACACCCGAGTGGAGAGCAATCCTCCCACTGGGGCTTAGCTGCACCCCAGATTCGCCTAAGTTAAGAACACCCCAAGGAGAGCAATCCTCCCACTGGGGCTAAGCTGCACCCCTGCATCGCCTAAGTTAAAACATTTCGAGTGGAGAGCAATCCTCCCACTGGGGCTTAGCTGCACCCCTGCACTCACCTAAGTTAAAACATTCGAGTGGAGAGCAATCCTCCCACTGGGGCTTAGCCAACCTGATTCGCCTAAGTAAAAACATTGAGTGGAGAGCAATCCTCCCACTTGGGGGCTTAGCTGTGACCACGATCGCCTGTTAAAACAGTCCGAGTCGAGAGAAATCCTTCCACTGAGGACTTAGCTGTGACCCCTGCATCGCCTGAGTTAAAATACCACGAGTGGCGAGCAATCCTCCCACTTGGGGGCTTAGCCACCACCTCAGATCACTTAATTAAAACACCCGAGTGGAGAATAATCCTCCCACTGGCGGCTTAGTCACCTGCACTCGCCTAAGTTCAAAACACTGAGTGGAGAGCAATCCTCCCACTGGGGCTTAGCCAGACCCAGATTCGCTTAAGTTAAGAACACTCAAAGGAGAGCAATCCTCCCACTGGGGCTTAGCTGCACTGCACTCGCCTAAGTTAAAAACACCCGAGTGGAGAGCAATCCTCCAACTCGGGGCTAAGCTGTGACACCCACTCGCTAAGTTAAAACACTCCAAGTAAAGACCAATCCTCCCACTGGGGCTTAGCTGCACCTGCACGCCTAAGTTAAAACAGTCCAAGTGGAGAGCAATCCTCCCACTGGGGCTTAGCTGCACCCCTGCACTCGCTAAGTTAAAACACTCCAAGTGGAGAGCAATCCTCCCACTCGGTGGCTTAGCCAGACCCCAGATCGCTTAAGTTAAAACACCCGAGTGGAGAGCAATCCTCCCACTGGGGCTTAGCTGCACCTGCACGCTTGTTAAAACACTCCAAGTGGAGTGCAATCCTCCACTGGGGCTTAGCTACACCCTGCATTCTTGTTAAAACACACCGAGTAAGAGCAATCCTCCCACTGGGGCTTAGCTGCACCCAGATCGCCAAGTTAAAAACATTCGAGTAGAGAGCAATCCTCCCACTGATGGCTTAGCTATGACCCCAGATCGCCTAAGTTAAAACACACCGAGTGTAGAGAATCCTCCCACACGGGGCTTAGCTGCACCCCTGATCACCTGAAGTTAAAATACCCCAAGTGGAGAGTAATCCTCCCACTTGGGGGCTTAGCCACGACCTCATACTCACCTGTTAAAACACCCGAGTGGAGAGCAATCCTCGCCACTGGGGCTTAGCCACACCCCATACTCGCCTAAGTTAAAAATAGTCCGAGTGGAGAGCAATCCTCCCACTGGGGCTTAGCTGCACCCCAGACGCTTAAGTTAAAACACCCGAGTGGAGAGCAATCCTCCCACTGGGCTTAGCTGCACCCCTGCATCGCTTATGTTAAAACACCCGAGTCGAGAGCAATCCTCCCACTGGGGCTTAGCTGCACCCCTGCACTCGCTTAAGATAAAACACTCCAAAGGAGAGCAATCCTCCCACTCAGGGCTTAGCTATGACCCCAGATCGCCAAGATAAAAACACTCCAAGAGGAGAGAAATCCTCCAACTCGGGGCTTAGCTGCACCCCATACTGCCTGAAGTTAAAATACCCCGAGTGGAGAGCAATCCTCCCACTTGGGGCTTAGTCACACTGCATCGCCAAGTTAAAACACCCGAGTGGAGAGCAATCCTCCCACTGGGGCTTAGCTGCGCCAAGTACTCGCCAAGTTAAAAACACTCCAAGTGGAGAGCAATCCACCACTCAGGGCTTAATCATGACCTCAGATTCGCTAAGTTAAGAACACCCCAAAGGAGAGCAATCCTCCCACTGGGGCTTAACTTCACCTCAGATCACTTAAGTTAAAACATTCCGAGTGGAGAGCAATCCTCCCACTGGGGCTTAGCTGCACCTGCACTCGCTAATCTAAAAACATTCGAGGGACAGCAATCCTCCCACTGGGGCTTAGCCAACCTGATTCACTAAGTTAAAAACACTATGAGTGGAGAGCAATCCTCCCACTGGGGCTTAGCTGTGACCCCTGCATCGCTTAAGTTAAAACACCCGAGTGGAGAGAAATCCTCCCACCGGGGCTTAGCTGCAACCCTGCACTCTCCTCGAAGTTAAAATACCACGAGTGGAGAGCAATCCTCCCACGCAGGGCTTAGCCACGACCTCGCACTCGCCTAAGTTAAAAACACTCAGAGTGGAGAGCAATCCTCCCACGCTGGGCTTAGCCACCTGCACTCGCTAAGTTAAAACACCTGTGGAGAGCAATCCTCCCACTGGGGCTTAGCTGCACCCCAGATTCGCCTAAGTTAAGAACACTCCTATTGAGAGCAATCCTCCAACTCAAGGGCTTAGCTGTGACCCCTGATCACTGAAGTTAAAACACCCGAGTGGAGAGAAATCCTCCCACTGGGGCTTAGCTGCACCCCACACTACCTGAGTTAAAATACCACGAGTGGAGAGCAATCCTCCCACTGAGGGCTTAGCTGCACCCCAGATTCGCCTAAGTTAAGAACACCCCAAAGGAGAGCAATCCTCCCACTGGGGCTAAGCTGCACACTGCACTCGCTTGTTAAAAACATTCCGAGTGGAGAGCAATCCTCCCACTGGGGCTTAGCTGCACCCCACTCGCCTAAGTTAAAACATTCGAGGGAGAGCAATCCTCCCACTGGGCTTAGCCAGACCCCTGATCGCCTAAGTTAAAACATTCCGAGTGGAGAGAATTCTCCCACTGGGGCTTAGCTGCACCCCTGCATTCTCAAGTGTAAAAATACCACGAGTGGAGAGCAATCCTCCCACGGGGCTTAGCCATGACCTCGACTCGCCTAAGTTAAAACACTCAGAGTGGAGAGCAATCCTCCCACGCTGGGGCTTAGCTCACCCATACCGCCTAAGTTAAAAACACCCTTGTGGAGAGAAATCCTCCCACTGGGGCTTAGCCACACCTCAGATTCGCCTAAGTTAAGAACACCCCAAAGGAGAGCAATCCTCCCACTGGGGCTTAGCTGACCCCAGCACGCCAAAGTTAAAACACTGGTGGAGAGAAATCTCCCACTGGGCGCTTAGCTGCACCCCATACTGCCTGAGTTAAAAATACGGGCTTAGCTGTGACCCCTGCACTGCCAAGTTAAAACACCCAAGTAAAGAGCAATCCTCCCACTCAGGCTTAGCTGCACCCTGCATCGCTTAAGTTAAAACAGTCCAAGTGGAGAGCAATCCTCCCACTGGGGCTTAGCTGCACCCCAGATCGCTTGTTAAAACACTCCAAGTGGAAGGAAATCCTCCCACCGGTGGCTTAGCCAGACCTCAGATCGCTTGTTAAAACACCCGAGTGGAGAGCAATCCTCCCACTGGGGCTTAGCTGACCTCAGACGCTTAAGAAAACACCCGAGGGAGAGCAATCCTCCCACTGGGCTTAGCCACACCCCTGCATCGCCTAAGTTAAAACACTCCAAGTGGAGAGCAATCCTCCCACTGGGGCTTAGCTGCACCTCAGACTTTGTTAAAACACACGAGTAGGAGCAATCCTCCCACTGGGGCTTAGCTGCACCCCTGCACTCGCCTAAGTTAAAAACATTCGAGTAGAGAGCAATCCTCCCACTGGGGCTTAGCCGCGATCCTGATTCGCCTAAGTTAAAAACACTATGAGGAGAGCAATCCTCCCACTGATGGCTTAGCTATGACCCCAGACTCGCCTAAGTTAAAAACACCCGAGTGTAGAGAATCCTACCACACGGGGCTTAGCTATGCACCCCAGACTCGCTCGAGTTAAAATACCCCGAGTGGAGAGTAATCCTCCCACTTGGGGGCTTAGCCACGACCTCATACTCGCCAAGTTAAAACACCCGAGTGGAGAGCAATCCTCGCCACTGGGGCTTAGCCACACCTGCACTCGCCTAAGTTAAAATAGTCCGAGTGGAGAGCAATCCTCCCACTGGGGCTTAGCTGCACCCCAGACTCACCTAAGATAAAACACCCGAGTGGAGAGCAATCCTCCCACTGGGCTTAGCTGCAACCCCAGCATCGCCACGTTAAAACACTCCAAGTCGAGAGCAATCCTCCCACTGGGATTAGCTACGCACCTGCATCGCTTAAGATAAAACACTCCCAAAGGAGAGCAATCCTCCCACTGGGGCTTAGCTGTGACCCCTGCATCGCTTAAGAAAAACACCCGAGTGGAGAGAAATCCTCCCACTGGGGCTTAGCTGCACCCCATACTCGCCTGAGTTAAAAATACCCCGAGTGGAGAGCAATCCTCCCACTTGGGGCTTAGTCACACTGCAGATCGCCTAAGTTAAAACACCCGAGTGGAGAGCAATCCTCCCACTGGGGCTTAGCTGCGCCAAGCACTCGCCTAAGTTAAAACACTCCGAGTGGAGAGCAATCCTCCCACTGGGGCTTAATCACACCTCAGATTCGCCAAGTTAAGAACACTCAAGGAGAGCAATCCTCCCACTGGGGCTTAGCTGTGACCCCAGATCGCTTGTTAAAACATTCCGAGTGGAGAGCAATCCTCCCACTGGGGCTTAGCTGCACCCTGCACTCTCCTAAGCTAAAACATTCGAGGGACAGCAATCCTCCCACTGGGCTTAGCCACCAACCTGATTCGCCTAAGTTAAAACACTATGAGTGGAGAGCAATCCTCCCACTGGGGATTAGCCAGACCCCAGACGCTTAAGTTAAAACACTCCGAGTGGAGAGAAATCCTCCCACCGGGGCTTAGCTGCACCCCTGCACTCTCCTCGAGTTAAAAATACCACGAGTGAGAGCAATCCTCCCACGCTGGGCTTAGCTCACCTGCACTCGCCTAAGTTAAAACACCCTTGTGGAGAGCAATCCTCCCACTGGGGCTTAGCTGCACCCCAGATTCACCTAAGTTAAGAACACCCCGTGGAGAGCAATCCTCCCACTGGGGCTTAGCTGTGACCCAAGACGCTTGTTAAAAACACCCGAGTGGAGAGAAATCTCCCACTGGGGCTTAGCTCCACCCCATACTCACCGAAGTTAAAATACCACGAGTGGAGAGCAATCCTCCCACTTGGGGGCTTAGCCGTGACCTGCTCGCTTAAGTTAAAACACCCGAGTGGACAGCAATCCTCCCACTGGGGCTTAGCTGCTCAGACTCGCTTGTTAAAACACCCCGAGTGGAGAGCAATCCTCCCACTGGGGCTTAATCACACCTCAGACGCCTAAGTTAAGAACACTCCCATGAGAGCAATCTCCCACTGGGGCTTAGCTGCACCCCAGACTCGCTAAGTTAAAACATTCCGAGTGGAGAGCAATCCTCCCACTGGGGCTTAGCTACACCCCATCATTCCCTGAGTTAAAATACCACGGTGGAGAGCAATCCTCCCACGCTGGGCTTAGCCACGACCTGACTCGCCTAAGCTAAAACACTCAGAGTGGAGAGCAATCCTCCCACGCTGGGCTTAGCTCACCAGCACTCGCCTAAGTTAAAAACACCTTGTGGATAGCAATCCTCCCACTGGGGCTGAGCTACACCCCAGATTCGCCTTGTTAAAAACACCCGAGGGAGAGAAATCCTCCCACTGGGGCTTAGCTGCACCCCATACTGCCTGAGTTAAAATACCTGAGTGGAGAGCAATCCTCCCACTTGGGGCTTAGTCACACTGATCGCCTAAGTTAAAACACCCGAGTGGAGAGCAATCCTCCCACTGGGGCTTAGCTGCGCCAAGCACTCGCCTGTTAAAACACACCGAGTGAGAGCAATCCTCCACTGGGGCTTAATCACACCCCAGATTCGCCAAGTTAAGAACACTCTCAAAGGAGAGCAATCCTCCCACTGGGGCTTAGGCACCCTGCATCACCTAAGTTAAAACATTCCGAGTGGAGAGCAATCCTCCCACTGGGGCTTAGCTGCACACCTGCACTCGCCTAAGCTAAAACATTCGAGGGACAGCAATCCTCCCACTGGGCTTAGCCGCAACCTGATTCGCCTAAGTTAAAAACACTATGAGTGGAGAGCAATCCTCCCACTGGGATTAGCTGTGACCCCAGATCGCTAAGTTAAAACACCCGAGTGGAGAGAATCCTCCCACTGGGGCTTAGCTGCACCCCTGCATCTCTCGAAAGTTAAAATACCACGAGTGGAGAGCAATCCTCCCACGCTGGGCTTAGCTCACCAGACTCGCCTAAGTTAAAAACACCCTTGTGGAGAGCAATCCTCCCACTGGGGCTTAGCTGCACCCCATATTCGCTTAAGTTAAGAACACGCCCTGGAGAGCAATCCTCCCACTGGGGCTTAGCTGTGACCTCTGCACGCTTAAGTTAAAACACCCGAGTGGAGAGAATCTCCCACTGGGGCTTAGCTGCACCCCATACTCACCTGAGTTAAAATACCACGAGTGGAGAGCAATCCTCCCACTTGGGGCTTAGCCGTGACCTCGTGCTCGCTTGTTAAAACACTCCGAGTGGACAGCAATCCTCCCACTGGGGCTTAGCTGCCCTGCACTCGCCTAAGTTAAAACACTCCGAGTGGAGAGCAATCCTCCCACTGGGGCTTAATCACACCCCAGACGCTTATGTTAAGAACACTCCAGATGAGAGCAATCCTGCCAATCAGGCTTAGCTGCACCCCTGCACTCGCCTAAGTTAAAACATTCCGAGTGGAGAGCAATCCTCCCACTGGGGCTTAGCTGCACCCCACACTGGCTGAGTTAAAATACCCCGAGTGGAGAGCAATCCCACTTGGGGCTTAGCCGGACCCGTGCTCGCCTAAGTTAAAACACTCCGAGTGAAGAGCAATCCTCCCACTGGGGCTTAGCTGCCTGCATCGCCTGTTAAAACACTCCGAGTGGAGAGCAATCCTCCCACTGGGGCTT